>JAADVF010000572.1:0-19043 GCA_023334555.1 Elongisporangium undulatum | reverse complement strand
CTGGCTGCTGTGATTGGCAAGTGACTGATGTCTGTCTTGCAGATTCGATCAACACGCGAAAGAATCTCCGACACGAATCTTGCCAGACCATCAGCCACGGGTTAGGGCCAATGTAAGCGGTACTGCCACATCTTTTTCTCCAACCTGTTGGACCAGGAGATCTGCAGAAAGTCCGAGACTCAGGTTGTCCTACAGTGAGCATACGGTGCCTGTCTCTTCCAGTCGGTCTCCCCGCCCTTTGGCGAGCAAGCCCAAGAGGCGAGCCCACTCACTCAACTCATTCTCCAACCTTCTCTCTTCTGCTCAAGCAGCCTTTGGTGACCAAGAGACTCAAGAGCCATGAACAAGTTTATGGTGCGAGGCCTCGGCTTCTTCAACGATGCCTACGATCTCTTCATCATGAACGTCATCAATGTCGTCCTCACGGAGCAGTACGGCAAGCACGTCTACACGACGCACATGAAGTCCATGGTCTCGGCTGCCGCCATTGTCGGTGCCGTGGTGGGCCAGCTGCTGTTCGGCTTCTTTGGCGATGTGTTTGGCCGCAAGGTCAACATGATCATCACGTGCTTCCTGCTGATCTTCGGTGGCATTCTCTGCGCTTGCGCGTACGGCGGCTCTGGCTACGACACGCTGGTGTTCTTGATCGTGGCTCGTTTCATTCTGGGCATCGGTATCGGTGGCGAATACCCTCTGGCTGCCACGTCGACTGCCGAAGACTCGTCGACCCCAGCGGAGCGCAACTCTCGTGTGGCCAAGACGTTCTCTCTGCAGGGAGCTGGTCTGGTGACCGCCTCTGTCTTGGGCAACCTGGTGATCCAGGCGCTGGCCGACGGCAAGTCTGGCGAGAACTCCAAGTCTCGTCTTGAGACGGTGTGGCGTCTGTTGTTCGCTGTGGGCGTGATCCCTGCTTGCATTGTGTGCTACTGGCGCATCACGGCCGAAGAAACCGAAGCGTACAAGGCCAACCAGGAACGCGCTCGCGTGGCTGAAGCCGACTCTCCTATTGCCAAGACGGCTCGCCTCAAGTTCATCATCAAGAACTACGGCCGCGGCCTTCTGGGTACGGCTGGCACGTGGTTCCTGTTTGACATCATCTACTACGCCACGAACTTGTTCTCGGCCAGTATTCTGTCGGTCGTCGGCGTGTCCAGCCCTTCGCTGCAGCAGACGTCGGCTGAGAACGCCTTCGTTGCTCTGATGACGCTTCCTGGCTACTTTGTGGCCATCTACTTCATCAACAAGCTCGGCCGCAAGGTGATCCAGCTCCAGGGCTTTGTGGTGATGACTATCATCTTCTTGATCCTTGGCGCGTACTGGGACACGCTCAAGAAGCACTCGGTGCCGTTCATCATTCTGTACGGTCTGTCGCTGTTCTTTTGCAACTTTGGTCCCAACACGTCGACGTTCGTGATGCCCACGGAGATGTTCCCGACGCCGATCCGCTCCACTTGCCACGGTTTCTCTGCTGCTTGCGGCAAGGCTGGCGCTGCCATCGGTTCGTTCGGTTTCTCCATCTGGGTCAACAACGAGAGCTTCGGCTACTCTGGTGCCTTCTACACCTTCGCGATCATCTCTGCGGTCTCGATCCCGTTGACGTGGTTCTGCATGTTCGACAACGACCAGGGCCTTGAGGAGATGGATAATGAGTTCTACGCCAAGCTGCACGGTGCTGATGCGTTCACTCGCGAGTCGTTCGCTTCGGTTGCCAAGCACGATGATGTCGAGAAGAACCCGACTGGCGGCCCATATGTGGGCGTGACCACGCCCATGTAAATTCGGTGGTAGATTTATTGGGATGTTGTGTGAAGATATGCCTTCGATAGGTTGCAGCGATAGCACAAATCCCCTCTCGTACATAGAAATATACTCGTGTGTCTTGTAGTATCTGAAATGAATCGGTTGCCTTGCGTTGAATGGCATAGGAAAGTGCAGGGACTGAACGGCAACTGTCGTCCAATTCGCCAGTTGCCGAAGTGAGTTTCCTTTCTGTCGTTGTTGCGCAAGCACCCAGAGAACATTCGATTTCTTACAAGTAAAGCCGATTCTCAACGTTGTATTTGGAGCATGACAATTTCAACTTCGGATGGTGCCTTACCAGCAACTTCGCTTTGTGTGCAATCGAGGTCGAGTGGGCGTTTAGAATATTGTACCGATCGACGCAACGGAAACATTAGGGGGAGCATATCGTAAGGACAAGAGTGTGGTTGTACCACCATTTCGTGCTGCTGCATACATTCATCAAGCAGATTCTGCAATCGGGGTCAGTCGCGTGTAGACCTTTTGGAGTGAATGTGCACCATAACGTGCATCAAGATGGGTATATTGTCGGACCACGTGTGTTTATTCTATTGGTTTCCTAGGTGTGTTTGCTTTCTTCAATCAAAAGTGCTGCAGAGGGCACCGTGGACAATACCAATTGCCCGGCGGAATCGCAGACAGCGGCGGATCGAGGCAGAAAATGTGGTACGCAGCGTCGCAGCTGTCGCACAGAAGCATACTGTCTGTTGCATTCATCTGTCGGCACTGACGACACTGCTCCTCTGTCAGCAGCTGGCCCACGGGTGTATTTGGAGGCACGTCCGTGATCCATTGCTCAAAAAGCCGGCAAAATACAGCTATAATCAAAGCAAACAAAAGTGAGTCAATGATCATAAAAAAAAAGATAATGAGTCCCTTACATCGCAGGCGAACGGCACATTTGGAGATATCCGAGTCAAGTTGGTTGAATGTAAAGCAGTTTTCCCAGACAAGGTTGACATCATGGATGATCTGCTCATACCGATGCTCATAATGGCCCCTGTCCAAGCGAATCTTGATCGTTCCAAGATCCATCGGGTACTTGATCAAATCAGAATACCCGGGGACATCTCGAGCGTTCACCGGCTGAGCGAATGGCAAAGCCAATTCGTTATTCAGCAACAAACGCAAGATTACCTCCAGGCGGCTTTTAAGCGTAGTATCCAAAACGCCACTATGCACTTGCAGACCCGATGGCTTCAACTGGAAACAACGGAGCGATACTGACTGGGAAGATACTGGTTGGGCAGAACCTTGGGAGGTGGTCTTGCGCTGGCGAACTGACCGTTGTGTACTAGATCCCGGACTAGCTTGGGGCCCAGGATGCTTGCGTTTGGGTGCACCATGTCGACCAATTGAGTGGCTGGACCCACCGTGTGGGGCAAGATTTGATGTAGCGACGCTTAGATTGCGAGAAGGAGGTTGTTGCTGTTGATGCGAGCAAACCTTGATCCACTGATCAATTTGGGCGTCGGACAGCGACGTGATTGCTACTAGTTCAGCCTTTGCCTACAAACAAACTTTCAGTATCAATACTATAAAAGCACGGAGCGAATACGACGGAAATCTCACCTTGCGAAGCATATACGAACTCAGCGACTTGTCTCGTTGTCCTGCCAATATACGGTTGATAGCATTATTCGCCAAGCCAATTGTTCCGCTGGACAGCGAGCTCATAAATGGAAGCTCTGAGGGATGAGTCACTGCCGGGGTTGCTTCTTTGTACACATTCTGGGTCGACGAAGCCGATGCAGTAGCGTTTGGCATCCCTCTCTGTTGCTTTCGCTTTCCTGCACGCTTGACTCGAATGTATGCAATCGCGTCATCAAGCGCGTATAAACGCATAGCTGCTGAGGCAATCGTTACTGATGAAAGCGCATTCTTTGCAGTCTGCAACGGGGATGCCTTCCACACCGGATCGAGCCATTCAGACTCGATATTTGACTCCAAAAACAAAACAGCCTCCAGCAGCGTCGAGGATGTATCACAAGAATAGACCATCTCGGCCCACGCAGCTCGCACAGGTCGAATCCAGCGTCCAGTGCGGAATGCATCTCTTGGGATTGCAGCCTCCATTGCTAGCAATTGCGCTCGAAGAAGCTGCAGTGCATACGGCGTTTTTGGGTTTAATGGCTGAATTGTGTTGTGAAAATCTTCCAAAAGTTCAGTGGCAAGTTCACCGACCTCACCACTCGTAGGCTCAAGGGTATCACCTTCATTGGCGTTTCTCCCCCCATTTCTTCCACCAGCTTTTACCAAATCTGGGTTGTATAAATCGCCAATGTTGCTGGTAATTTTTTTCGGTACACGCGATGATCGTCTCGAAAATGCTTCAGCATAATCCTCCGGGGTTGGTTCACTGCGAGCTTCTGCATTGCTTGTGTTTTCAACTGACGAACTAATATTTTGTGGGGGTACATTTGGCTCGTCATTCATTTGAGTCACGATTTCAGAGGAAGATGGCGTTGACGACGGAATCGCAGTGCCCAAAGAATCCATATTGGACCTCAGCACGCCACCTTGATGACCCCCGCTCAACAAATTAGAATCGTCTTCAGTCGGAACCTCATTGTCTCCAAATTCAGAGTTTGCATTTGTCAAAATCGATCCTGTGGGAGATTCTGGCTCCGTCTCTGCATCAGCAGCCCCTTCTGGGTGTAGAGGTACAGCGATCGGCGTGATATTTGATGCATCGAGCTGGAAACCAAACCCGCTTCGATAGGTCGTATCATTGTTATCGTAATATCCAGAAGGGTTCACATCATCTTGAGAAATATTCGGATCGTTGGGTGCAACGAAACTACTGTAACCTGTCGGTTCATTGAATCCAGCACCAGTTGATCGGGATGGCAGTGCAGGTGGCTGAAAGCCCATAGGTACAGATGGAAACGGTAGCGGCATTCCAACGCCATCGCTAGAATTCATACCGCCTCCATTGGGTGCAAAACCTGGCATTGAATTGGAGACATCGCTATAATTGCGCTGTGAATTTGGGTCCTCCCAAGCGCTAGGCAGTTGACCCTGTGTCGCACTCCCGTCATATAAACTAGGCAAAGATTCATACTGGCTCACAGTAGCTTCGCCTGAAAACGGACCTGGTACTGCACCCATGTACGACATGCTGGGCATGTTGTAAGAAGCTTGTGATGAAGCATTGGTGCTACTCTGAGCTTGACTTGCTGACGATTCAAACGGGAACGATGGCATATTCTGTGCGTATTGGTTCGCTGCAATTTGCTGCGTAGAATATCCGTTGTCATTCAGTGGCTGGGCAATAGACGGATTTGGAGTTGATTCATTATAATATGAATCAGCTGCCGACAACGGTTCATACGACGATTGTTGAGGCGCACCATTCGGATTCATCGGGACAGAAAATCGATTTGATTGCGAGCTCATGTCTGAAACACGAGGGAAATTTTGAGCAGGTGGTGCATTTTGCAGTACCTGTCGCTTTGATACGTCGTTATCTAGCATCGCTGCAACCACGCCGCTGTTCATCGAACGAGAGCCAGTCATGTTGGACTGAGAATAGCGGCGGAATGTGACCTGCAGTGGGCGTGTACCGTTTGCAACGGTAGACTTAAATCCTTCCATTCCAATCACGTCGAGTCGGCTCCCATTCACGGCGTATACTTCATCGCCGATACATATTTTTCCACTTAATTGGGCTTGACCCATCATTCCCTTATCATGGGAAAATTCCGTCACGATAATGGTGCCACGACTTGAATAGTTGATCACAATTCCCAACGGACCAACGCCAAATGTCACGTGAAACAAGCTGCTATTGCTCTCCACAAGCGCGCTGTTTCCCACTGGCACAAGTCCAGGACTCACACGCTCTTGTCTTGAGGGCACGGACGGCATGCCAGCATTATACGGCACACCAGCTTGGATCGACACTTGAGCGTTATGTCTCTGTGTATACACCTTACGGGCATTCTCGAGAAGCTTCATCTGTTGGAGAAACGAAGTGGGAAGAGTTTCCATTCCTCTGCTTAATGCAGAAAAGATCGGACGACAGCGCACTGGGTCTTCAAATTTACCGTCGGCGAGATACTGAGAATATCGCAAAAATTGCAAGATGAAGTTGGCAACGTGCTGTAATTCATCGGACAAACCGTTCGGACGAGCCGAAGGTTCACATCGCTTTTCTACGACAGCGAAACTATTCAGCGCGCGCACACGTAGAGTTGGTGATGGGTCCATGCAACTAAGAAGTGATGTTGCAAACGCATCGGCAATCATCTTGACGAAAGCTGAGTCGCCAGGCGTCTTGCGACTGTTCGTGAGCGCTTGGGTCGTCATTGCGCAGACTAATCCAACGACGTATCCGTGGTGGAGACACGCAAATGTTCTCGGATCAGGAAGCGGGCCATTTGGCTCAACCAGAACCCGAGTTACAGCTTTCTTTACCCCTTCAAAGCTTGAAAGGCACGCGTAAGCGAGACCGTTACTGGCTTGAGCGCTTGGAGCAACAGCAAAATTGTTCCACGCAGCAAGCATGGCACGTCCTTGATCTGCAAGTGAATGAAGCGAGCGCTTGAACGACAGTGCTCCCTTCATTTCAGAATCTTGTCCGGCTGACTGATATCGTGACTGATGATTGCCAACTGATGAAGCGTTGTGGTGGCCCTGTTGCTCATATCTCGGTCGCTTCGCAAGTTCAGCCGCCAAGCGAATCGCTGCTTCGTCATTTTGCCGTTTCAAATTATGAGGGTACGAGGAGTGATCACCGTAACTTGGGTGGATTCCATTATCGTAATGCGTCATTCTAGAAGGATCTATCGCTGGAACTGGGACTGCCCGCAATCCACGACGAAGTAAAAGACAAATGGACTGCGACAAAGGAAAGCTCTTTGGTCTTCCATATGAGTCCATTGTGCCGTATTCATACTTCCGTACAAATGCACGTTTCGTGATCGACTCGGCACGAAGAGCAGGAGGTGCTGCTGCAACGAATTGCGTTTCATGACTTGAGGACATGGGGCTATAGTGCACCCCGAGCGTGTAAACAGCTAGTTCTGCTTGTTGTAATGCACTTTCGGCTTGATGGCGCACAAGAAACGTACCCACCCAGCATCTTCGGCCAAGATAACTGATAAAAGCTTCATGTTGCTCGATTTCATTCTCCGTTATCGAAGACGCAATCTCTTTGTGAACCGCAAATGGCCCAGAAAGCAAAAATGGGAGCTCAGAAAACTCACAGCACAATCGGTCACTGGAATGGCGCTGGCCTTTTTTACCATGAAGAACGTAGTGGAACGATGCTCTGATATAAGCACAAATCTTCTTGTCCTTGGGATCTTGGTCGAGGAAATTTAGAAGGCGCAACAATTTGATTCCACCGTGACATTGAAGCCACTTTCCCTCTGACGATTGAAGGTATAGGCAATGACGATCGTTAGAAAATCGATAATACTGGTAACCGTTCCGGCATTTGCCATACGAAAGCGTTCTTGGCATCACGGTCCAGTTGAGAAAGTGCTCGAGCTTCTGAGCTTCATCAATCTTGGGTAAAAGATGTTCACACTCGGACCATGCAAGATTGGCACTCTGGATGCAGGATTCATGAGCACTCAGCAGGCTCCGAAATCTCACAAATGGTATGAAATTAAGATATAGTGGGACCGAAATCATTTCAGCGCATAGGGCTTGGACGGATGCCCAGGTCAATCCTGCCAAAGACTTGCCATTAATGCCAACGAGGCAGTCTCCAACATTTATCGTTGTAGTATCTGCATTTTCATTCTTGGAGTCGCCGATAGACTCGCAATAAATTGGTCCATTTGTTGCAACAACGGTCAACGAACCTAGGTTTTCATTAATCACAAACGGAATTGGCATCGAGCGAACGCGAATGCTTTTAATCTTCTTCGCCTCCACACCAAGACTGCTGCTCATCAACTCACTGTCTGATAAAAGTTGAATCAGCTCAGATGACATTTCTTCGAGTTCACCCGATGGTTGCTGCTGAACAATTCTCGAGAAACTGATCACCAACGGACGAGGAAGACTCAATAACCACGAGGTAAACTGAGACAGGTCTCGCAACGAGCCATATCGCTCTCCGTTCACCCGCTCGACTAAGTCCCCGCGACATATCTGACGACTCAGTGACGCTTGACCCAACGCTCCATTTGAATGATCATTCAGCGATTTTACAACTACACCGCGATCTTCAAGGGCCAGAGCCAAGCCGAGAGGTCCGTCTTGAAAGGTAACATCAAAAGCGTATGTAGTCATGGCACCTCTTTCTTTGTTTTGCTTTGCAAGTAATTTCATTTGAAATGCACTGCGTGCCGATTGTTGGGTCATGTTACCATCGATATATTGTCGCCATTGATCCATCAGCTCTTTCATTTTGATGTTGGGGCCTCGCATTACCACGATGTACACCGACTTAAATTGGTTTTCGGGGTGGACTAAGTTGAAAACCTCATTGACGTCTTTGCCATGTGTCCAGACGTCGTTTACCATGACTACGATATCGCCTGGGAATATTTGGCGAGAAATCTCCCCAAATCCAAGCGATGAATTAAATGACTGTACCGCACAATACGAGCCAAAGCGCGCTAAATTTACTTCAAGTGGAAGTGAATGACATTTCACGATTGACACCGATGATTTCAGCGCCTCGACTGGAAGCGGCGAAGAGTAGATCAAAATCGGTAGTTCTGACATTCTCAATACATCCATAATTTCGTTGCGATTCATTCCACACACAACTCGGTCATTGATTGCATAAATAAAATCTTGGACATCACCCTGATTTACAACTGGATTGTGAGGAAAAGGCACCATTTCATTTGACCCAAAATCTTGATTTACTGTACGTTGTTCGCTCAAACGAACGCCTCCTGGGACATCAGTCAAAACGATATCAACTTGATTCCAGTCTGACAACCGTCGGACACGGAATACTGGTCGTTCCTCTTCTTCCGTGAGCAGTACTGGTAGCTCGAAATGATCAAGCAAAGAGGTTTCGTACGTTAATGGCGAACGTTTGCAAGTGTGCAAATGACCGTTCAGAATACCGTCTTCCAATCCACAAAAATCACATTGCAAGCTTGGGGGTGTAGACGCAATGCTAGCTTCATGCCCGATGTCTTTCTGGTCTGAGCCAGACATAGCCAAATATTTATCACCATACAATTCCACCAATATTTCTTCGTCACGCTCACTATCAGAATCATCAGATGAACTATCATCCTCCATAACTTCACTGCCATCGCCATTCTGCTCGCGTAGTCGTTGAAGTGCACTAAATGGTAATGGAGGAATAGGATGACCCTCCATTTCCGCAGTCGCTTTTTCCTCTAAAAACTCCAAGAGTTCATCAGTCAATTCATGCTCAACGCCATCGATGAAAAACTTCTGAGTAACCTCGACGCTGCAAGATGAGTGTGGGGGAACAAAGTCATTCCATTCACGCTGCAAGTCGGCGAGAGCTTCTCCACATTCCTTTCTCGCGTCGTTTGCCTTTTCTTCAAGTGATTGATATACGGCCTGGACCGCTGCAGTTCCTTGCAGCAGCTCGCAGAGGACACGAAAGATTTTCACCCGTTCCACTATTGCCAATTCAGAATAACTTTCTTTGGATAGTAGATCGATCACGTCTTGAATCTTCTTATCAAACCCTGTAAGCTCTTCTTCATCAACCTGTGCATTCTTGTCATTATCACCAGCCGAAGTCTTTTTCTTAAATCGCTCTGGCGAAAACGACGGATCATTCAGACACATGGGGCAGAACCACTCACCACCGGGGATGTTGGATAGCGGAGTCTCAAGACAAAATGTATGATAGGCAGAATCACAACGGTCGCACAACAAAAGACGATCCTTGACGCTGTTTGTTTGACAGTTTCGGCAATGATCTTCTTCGCTGCTTACCAGTGCGCGGTTGACTGACGTATGAACCCATTCTTTCATAAGACGCTCGAAAATTGCTGACAACTTGACAGCCATGCCGGAAATTTCTGCCTTCATAGAATTGTATGCGTAGCAATTCTTCCAGACCAAGCTAACATCATCCATAAAAGACTCGACATCATCGTTTTCGTAATCTTCATCTTCGATTTTCTCTGCAATTGTACCAAGATCCATCGCCTCCGAAATGACACCACTGGTATAATAATCAGGGTAAAGGTCAGCATCAACTGGTTGATTGAACGGTGATGCGATTTCTTTTGACCGCAAAATCTTGAGAACATGTGCACACCGTTTGATTGCGGTGGAGCCGACCGTAGTTGGAATATGCTTCAGCGATGATTTCACAGTTGGTATGATTGATGACAGCAACAATCCATGTGGGTGGGAAACTTCTTGAAGCAACGAAGTTAACGCGCTCAGCGTTATCCCTCTTACATTGTGTCCATTCAACGTGACCAAATAATCACCGATCTTGATGTTCCCTGCATTGTCATCATCAGCTGATGTTGTGGCATCCTCCTCGTTCACGATGCTCATCACGGCAAGGTGGCCGTCTTTCTCTTGTAACTCTATTTTACTTGATATTCCGTGCGTCAAGACCACTCCATAGAAAGTTGATAATTGAACGGGTACAATCTCGGGCTTATCCTCCTTTTCAAGCAGAGACTGATTTTCGAGATTGTCAATTGATTTTGCTTCATATTGAAGTCCGTTCAGTAAGTCAATTCCACGCTTGTGAAGCTTCGAGCGCATAGGCACGACAATCGAATCGTCGCGGTTAGATTTGGAGCCTTTCAGAGATTTGATCAAATGGTCATCGTTGCTCGGATGCTTTACTTCCAGTGCCAATATGCACACTTGACGAGCCATTTCAGGCCAGGTAAACGCACTTAATGGTCGCGTGCGATAAAACTCTTCCAAACGAGTGCCAGTTTGAAGTACTGGAAAATATTCCGCCGTCAACACTTTCAGCACTTCGATATGAAAACCTGCATAAGTTTTGCCAAGCGTATCTCCATCGTAATGACCATCACCGACAGGGCTCGAGCCATCTTTCAGTGAAATCATATTGACGAACTGGCCAAATGATGGAACTGAAGTTAGTCGCAAGCAATCTGCAAACGTCGAGATAAAATCCCACGCAAATAGCAAATCGACTTGACACTCGGACGGAATCAACTCTAGCTCTTTGATCGGGTCAATCACATCTACCGGAAAAATTGATGCTTCAGTGGTGCTTGCCTTTTTATCTCCAATTGAGCTTGAACCAAAGTCGGGAAACATGGGTTTGTACTTGGCTTCATGAAGGAACTTTTCTTTGGTAGAACTCCAAATGGTACGTTCCAATTCGCGCTTCTTTTCCCAAACACGGATTCTACGGCGTCGGTCCTTTTCGTCAGCAACAAATTTTAGCAGCGCAAGATGTTGCTGCCGTAAGGCTGACCCAGACGCACGTGTGGTTGAGACTGGCGCTGTCGCCGATTGCTTCTTTGTGCTAGCGAACTCAGCAACGTGGTTACCATTGCCAGCGTCGTGCTCACTCGGAGTTTCAGTTGTTGCTTCCGTTGCATCAACCGATGAAGTAGTGACGACTCCGTTTTCAAGGATGGACTTCTGCTCTTCCCGCATTTTTCGTCGATGCCTCAGCTCCTCAATCCTCCGCTTCATTGCGTTTTCTTTTTCCTCTATCTTTTTCCGCTTTTCTTCTTCTTTAGCAAGACGCTTCAGCTCCTTCTCCTCATCTCGCATACGCTTTTCCTCTTCTTTCGCAAGGCGCAAACTTTCCTTGCGAGCCTCTTTTTGGCGTAATGCTTCCATTTTAGCTTCGATGATAGCATTCTTGCGATCTTCTTTTTCTTTTCGGAGTGCTTCTTTCGCATCCTCTTGTGCCTTCATCTCAATCTCCAGCAGCTTGCGGGCCGCTTCTCTGACGCTTCGTCGTTCAGCTTCGCGTTGTTCTTTGTCTTTTTGTTGCTGCACCCGCAACCACTCGTCCGGGTCATGAGAGTGTTCAAACAGGGCGTCTTCTTGACAAAGAATGCGCTTAATCGCTTCCTTCGAGACTCCTTGATCCTTGAAAAAATCCTTCGCCTGTTTCTTTAACTTCAAACGCAGCTTGGTATGCGCATCAAGTGCAATCGTGTGGCGCTCTTCCCAGAACTGATATCCATCGCACTTCATTACTTGATGTAACCCTTCCAGCACTCGGCTGACTTTGCGACGCAACAAACCGAACCCGTCTTCGCCACTCGTAGGTGTCAGATGATCGACTGGTTCACTATCATCATCCACAGGTTCCGCACCAGCAGCATCAAGTTCTTCCGAAGAAAGCTCGTCAAAATGTGTCATTGCCTTCTTCCAGGCTTTACTTGCAACATACGAGCGAAAAACAATCTCTGTTGCGCACCATATAGCCAATGTTAGCTATCACAACAGTGCGGATCAAATAAGCGCGCGAATGCATTACCCGGACTCGTCTCGAGCTCTACGACGAAGATAGGAGACTGTTTCTTGTTGCCATGAACAATTTCTGCGGATTGAAGAACGAAGCAACCACGAAGGTCAATACCAATATCAGCCAAGCAATTGTAGTCATGCAAATCGCCACTTACTGCACCGAAGACGAAGCAGAAACGAAGCGACGCGCACGTTTGCTCGAGTTTCGTACCCAACCTACACAAGCAAAGCCACGGTCAGCCTCAATTCTTTCTACGCGTGCAGCTGGATGCACTGCTGGATGCACTTGCTCACCGGGAAAAGCTTCTTCGTGCTGTAAAACAGCTGCTCTGGGACCACTTTGCCGAGAGAAAGAAGAGAAATCGGGCCATCTTGCAAAGGCAATTCTTTCTCGGCAAGCAATCTGCGAAGAATGGCCAGGAAATAAATATCTTCACGCAGAATGACGCCTCGAATGCCGTGATAAAGCGCTCGGAATGCATCTCGTAGATCGCGGTACTTGTGCTCAGCGCCATCCATGATTTTTCCGTCCGAATGCATTCTCCATGAGTCCAGCAGCGCCGCATCCAACCCGTGCTACCATGACAAGAGTTCAATATGCATTAGTGTCATACACCACGGGCAGCTACTATCGCTTATCCAGGTTTACCTCCACAGCCAGCTTGCGAAGTGAGTCGATCGAAGCCTCCATGTCGTCAATGGAACCCGTACTGTAGGCCAGAGAGCGTTCAGCAGCTGTCGGGGTCTCATCCGATTGATCACGACCACTCGCATCCCCAACGGATTCGCTGCTGGGAGCATGCGCAACGGACAATGGTAGTGAGGTTTGATCCTCGGAAAGTTCCGTCACACTGCTCGGCGGTCTCTCCGCATGCTCAGAAGGCGCAGCAGCATCCGCATCTGACCGACCGCCGCCATCTTCATTCGTTTCCGATGCCACTCGCTCTGCGTCTTCCACCTCGTCTTCAGTGTACGCATACGCTGTCGCAGTTTGCTCGTCATATGTGTTCACAGCTTGTTTGCCAGCATCATGGTCTTCGTAGTCCTCATCCTCTTCGCCCTGCCCAGCAACAGTAGCGGGCGGCTCCGGTTCTGCGGCATCGGGCGCCGAGGTCGTCGCAGGCGCAATGCTGTCGTTGTCGCTGGTGTACTGCGCTTCGCCCATCCCCACGTCCGCATCGACAGCCGTGGGGAAGCACCCTGCAGCGCCAGCAGACGCGTCGCTGTCGCCCGCACCCGCGGTCATTTCGCGCGCTTTAATGCCTCGTCACGGTTACGCTTTGCTGTCGGAAGTGCCGACCGCGCAAAATGCAAGCTTGTACCGAGAAGTACGAGATAGGTACGAGTTGGAACCGATCGTACTTAATGGTATCGGATAAGTACGAATACGTACTTTGACGGAGCATTACAGTGTTCATGTACCTTCTAAAAGACTAAATAAGATAATGCGTACTTTTATTTAGGTAGAGCTCTGTACTTGAAAACGAAGGCAGCCAGGCAGAGTTGTACACACCTTGTTTTGATACGAAGTAGAGAGCCAGTAAAACCCGTTGGGCTCAACCAAACCCGAGCCCATTTACGTGGTCTGTTATTTATGGCAAAATATGAGCTCGGATCAGACAAGGCGAGCCGGCCGCTGTTGAGGACCACGTGTTACAAATGCTGATGGCCAGGCCGGGTTCTTTTTCTGGAAGCCACAAAAAAGAACCCCTCAACTGGGTGGTCTCAAGCGCAGGTGGATCCTGCACAGAGATCTTGAGCAGACGAACAGGAAAAGAATCCCCAATGATTCCGTTTCTCAAACACGCCCGCAGAGGCTGATACAGTCCATCTCTATCAAAGGCAACTGGAGTCAAGGGACACAGGACAACACTTGGAAAGCGGACAGGAGGCATTGCGTGTGTGTATAGTCGGTATATAGGAATACGCGTTACTTGGCTTCCATGGTTTACAATGTACCCCATAGGGCAACCGCCCGGCAGTTTGTCCCAGCGCCGACTCTTGTGCCAAAACGCAAGACGCACGTACGTACCTGTTGTGGAAGCGGCAAGATTCAATTCCATCGGATTTGAATGTCGAGTGCTTGTCAAGATTCAATTCACATACCAGACAAATCTACTCCTCGACGGTTAGGTCATGATGCCGATTGCAGCTTGCTGATAGGTTTTCTGTATCGTATTCCTTTTCCTTATCAGCCAATCACCTGGCCTATTACTGGTCCCCTGATCAGCGCAAGATTCAATCACGATACTATATGAATCTAACTGGAACCCTATTGCACCAAAACCAGGTCCGCTTTTTAGTCTCCAGCCGATGCCACCAGTCATTCGGGCGTCGTCAACTGGAAAAAGATGTCCACGGCGCTTGGCTGAGCAGAGACAGCGAGCGGATCCAGCAGTTGGCACTTCCGAATCTGCTCTCTACGTGCCACAGTCCTCCCCCGTACTCAAGCAGCAGCAGCCATGAACAAGTTCCTGGTCCGCGGCCTCGGCTTCTTCAACGATGCCTACGACCTCTTCGTCATGAACATCGTCAACGTCGTCCTGACCGAACAGTACGGCAAGCACGTGTACACTTCGCACATGAAGTCCATGGTCTCGGCTGCCGCTATTGTCGGTGCCGTGGTGGGCCAGCTCTTCTTCGGCTACTTTGGCGACATCTTTGGCCGTCGCGTCAACATGATCGCGACCTGCTTCCTGCTCATCGTTGGCGGTATCCTGTGCGCCTGCGCGTACGGCGGCTCTGGTCATGACACGCTCGTGTTCCTGGTCATCGCTCGCTTCATCCTGGGCGTGGGTATTGGTGGTGAATACCCATTGGCCGCCACTTCGACGGCCGAAGACTCTACCACGGCTTCTGACCGCAACTCCCGCGTGGCGTTAACGTTCTCGCTGCAGGGCGTGGGCTCCTTGACCGCTGCCATTCTCGGCAACCTGCTGATTCAGGCTCTGGCTGATGGCGAGTCCGGCGAGAACTCCAAGTCCCGTCTGGAAACGGTCTGGCGTCTGCTGTTCGCCATCGGAGTGATGCCGGCCATCATTGTCTGCTACTGGCGCATCACGGCTGAGGAGACCGAAGCGTTCAAGGCCAACCAGGAGCGTGCTCGCGTCGCCGCTGAGAACTCCACGGGTGCTAAGAAGGCTCGTCTCTCCTTCATCATCAAGAACTACGGCTGGGGTCTGCTCGGCACGGCCGGCACGTGGTTCCTCTTCGACATTGTGTTCTACGCGCAGAACCTGTTCTCGGCGAGTATCCTGTCGGTCGTGGGTGTCGCCAACCCTTCGCTGCAGCAGGTCTCGGCTGAGAACGCCTTTGTGGCGCTCATGGCTCTTCCTGGCTACTACGTGGCCGTGTACTTTATCAACCGTCTGGGCCGCAAGGTCATCCAGCTGCAGGGCTTCGCTGTCATGACCATCATCTTCGTCTGCCTCGGCATCTTCTGGGATGATCTCAAGAAGCAGTCTGTGCTCTTCATCATCCTGTACGGCCTGGCGCTGTTCTTCTCCAACTTTGGTCCCAACATGTCGACCTTCGTTCTGCCGACCGAGATGTTCCCGACGCCGATCCGCTCCACGTGCCACGGTTTCTCTGCTGCTTGCGGCAAGGCCGGCGCTGCCATCGGCACGTTCGGCTTCTCCATCTGGGTCGAGAAGCCGAGCTACGGCTACTCTGGCGCGTTCTACACGTTCGCGGCCATCGCTGCGGTCTCGATCCCGTTGACTTGGTTCTGCATCCACGAAAACGAGGGCGGCATTGACGATCTCGACAACGAGTTCTACGAGAAGCTGCACGGCGCCGATGAGTTCACGCGCGAGTCGTTTTCTGGCGCCGTGGCCAAGCCCAACGACCTGGAGGCCAGCATGGGCTACAAGCAGGTCAACTCGCCCCTGGTGAAGGCCTAAGCCCCATTTAGTAGATAGTCAGTAGCTTCGTCTCGCTGGTGTACAGATAGCAACCATATTTTTATTCAATCCCACACTCGCCTTTCAGTGAATTCTTTGCCTGTCCACTTGGTCTCGAGCTTACCCATGAGAGCGCTTGGATGCCTGCAGCCAGCCAGCCAGCCAGGCAAGACAGCCAGGCCTCGCCTCGGGCTGGGTGGAGATCGTGCTGCCGCTTGCGGGTAAATATAATCACTCTCGTCCTGATCCGTAACCACTGGGGCCCAAAATACAAGACAGATTCATTCCATGTACCAGACGAATCAATCGGTGTTTAGTCTTTACGTTCTGAGCCAATTCGGGCCCGCTGGGACGTGGGATCAGACACATGAAGCATTGGATGGCCCAGCTGAAGGTGATGGCCGCCGCTCGATGGTTGAGTCAGTTCATCTTTTGCAGCCTTGAGCACCGCCTTGGCTGACCAAACTCCGCCATGAACAAGTTCCTGGTGCGCGGCCTCGGCTTCTTCAACGATGCCTACGACCTCTTCGTCATGAACATCATCAACGTTGTGCTCACGGAGCAGTACGGCAAGCACGTCTACACGACCCACATGAAGTCCATGGTCTCGGCCGCTGCCATTGTCGGTGCCGTGGTGGGCCAGCTCTTCTTCGGCTACTTTGGCGACGTCTTTGGCCGCAAGGTCAACATGATCGCCACCTGTCTGCTGCTCATCGTTGGCGGTATCCTGTGCGCCTGCGCGTACGGCGGCTCTGGCCACGATACGCTCGTGTTCCTGGTCATCGCTCGTTTCATTCTGGGCGTGGGTATTGGTGGTGAATATCCATTGGCCGCCACGTCAACTGCTGAAGATGCGACATCGGTCACTGATCGCAATCAGCGCGTGGCGTTAACGTTCTCGCTGCAGGGAGTCGGCTCTCTGACTGCGTCAATCCTGGGAAACCTGATCATCCAGGCGCTCGCGGACGGTGCCAAGGGCAAAAACGCACACTCGCGCCTGGAAATAGTCTGGCGTCTGCTGTTTGGCATCGGTGTGATTCCGGCCTGCATCGTGTGCTACTGGCGCATCACGGCTGAAGAGACCGAAGCGTACAAGGCCAACCAAGAGCGTGCCCGTATCGCTGCGACAGTCAATGTGGCTGGCGCCCAGAAGGCTCGTCTCTCCTTCATCATCAAGAACTACGGCTGGGGTCTGCTCGGCACCGCCGGCACGTGGTTTCTCTTCGACATTGTGTTCTACGCGCAGAACCTGTTCTCGGCGAGTATCCTGTCGGTCATCGGCGTCTCGAACGCCTCGCTACAGCAGGTGTCGGCCCAGAACGCGTTCGTTGCCTTGATGGCTCTACCTGGCTACTACGTGGCGGTCTACTTCATTAACAAGCTGGGTCGCAAGGTCATCCAGCTCCAGGGCTTCGTTGTCATGACCATCATCTTCGTGATCCTTGGCTCTTGCTGGGACTCATTGAAGAAAAACGCCGTGCTGTTCATCATCCTATACGGGCTCGCACTCTTCTTCTCCAACTTTGGTCCCAACACGTCCACGTTCGTGATGCCCACTGAGATGTTCCCGACGCCGATCCGCTCCACGTGCCACGGTTTCTCTGCTGCTTGCGGCAAGGCCGGCGCTGCCATCGGCACGTTCGGCTTCTCCATCTGGGTCGAACATGAAAGCTACGGCTACTCTGGCGCGTTCTACACGTTCGCTGCGATCTCGTTCATCTCGGTCCCGTTGACGTGGTTCTGCATGTTCGACAACGACCGCGGCCTTGAGGAAATGGACAACGAGTTCTTCGCCAAGCTGCACGGTGCCGACGAGTTCACGCGCGAGTCGTTTACATCTGTGGTTGGCAAGCCCAACGACGTGGAGAAGAACGCCACGGGCGGCTACAGCACCATGGCCACACCCTTGTGAGCCCTCCCTTTCTCGCCAGCTAGCTAGTATCTAGCAGGGCTCTACACACTTTGCATGACATCTGCCCTTTAACTTCTAATCCAATTCCCTTTTTCAATTGTTAGAAAGGCAGAAAACAGATTGAGCCGCAGGTGCTCTGACCTTCCGCAAGCGGATGTGGATTTGGTGGCGTCTATGCAGCAAAGATGCGACTTGTCGGTCAGCACGATGGACTTGGGAGAGCTGAGAAGAGGTCGCTGCATCGTGGCCGCCCAGAGACAGTAGACAGCGGGGCAAAGACACGGGCCAGAGCTGACACGAGGTGGGTTCCTTTCATCTGATGTGCGCGTCCTGATTGGCTGGGCATGAGATTCCACAGCGACAGCATCGGAATCCGTCACGCCTGCAGATTTGATTAACCAAGCGATTGAATCTCAACTGGCGAATCTGAGGCCAGCCGCTTCTTCCCCGCCTCACGTCGTTGTCCGGCTCACTCGGAATCCCTGTCACCTGCTCGCAAAGGATACAGTTCGCAGGTGGGCCTCATCATCAGGCAAGCGACGCAAGCGGACATTGGTCTCTAGGCTCTCGACCTCTCCACTCATTCTTCAATCTTCCTTCCTCTGCTCAAGTGTCTCTAGTGATCAAGAGACTCCCTAGTCATGAACAAGTTCCTGGTGCGAGGCCTCGGCTTCTTCAACGATGCCTACGACCTCTTCGTCATGAACGTCATCAACGTCGTCCTCACGGAGCAGTACGGCAAGCACGTCTACACGCCGCACATGAAGTCCATGGTCTCGGCTGCCGCCATTGTCGGTGCCGTGGTGGGCCAGCTGCTGTTCGGCTTCTTCGGCGATGTGTTTGGCCGCAAGGTCAACATGATCGTCACGTGCCTCCTGCTGATCTTCGGTGGCATCCTCTGCGCTTGCGCGTACGGCGGCTCTGGCTACGACACGCTGGTGTTCCTGATCGTGGCTCGTTTCATTCTGGGCATCGGTATCGGTGGCGAATACCCTCTGGCTGCCACGTCGACGGCTGAGGACTCGGCTACCCCAGCG
>JAADVF010000571.1:0-19048 GCA_023334555.1 Elongisporangium undulatum | reverse complement strand
GTTGTGCCATTGTAATCAGGTGCATGGGCGTATGGATGGATGGATGGCCTTTCGCTAGAGGCCGATCAGTATTTCTCACACAGGCTGTCGGCCGGCGCGCATCCTCATTTGAGCTCGCCCATGGAGTTCAGCTCTGTGCCAGATCACAGAATCAGACGCCAGATCACCTTTGCCAGGTAGAGCGGTCTCTCTAACCTGGGCGGTGTCGACGACCAGTGTTCCTAGAAGTGCAGAAGAGCGGGAGGAAGAGCGCAGTGTAGTACAGTAGATAGCGTGTTTGTATGGTGGCAGAGAGACAGAGACCCTACGTGACTGGGAAGCTCATCACGCTGTAATCCTCGGAGTGGATCTATGAAGGTCTCAGGTTTAGCTGTGACTATTGCGTTTGCAGGGAAAAAGTGACTGATGGCCTCTCTCGTGTATGGAATTTGGCGTTTGTGCAAACAGTTTGCTTGCTGTAACCCAATCAAAACAGTCTGTCGGGCAGCTTCAAGATGTGTTTCCTCGCCAAATGAAAATATATGCACATAACCCACTTACAGAAATTGATTCTGCAAGGAAACGTAAGGAAAAGATTCCACTGGAGCGGATCAGATGTGCGAGCCCCCAGTCCGCCCCTCGCACATTTCCACCTTGGTTTAATGACCCCTTAAATTAACACTGTGCCATAGTCATTAAATTGTTTTGCACTTGTCATCTAGGAAGAACCTTAAACTGAGGGGAAAGAGTGTTGTCTATACGGAGCCCGAAACAGCTCATGAGTGTGGTACAGCCACACCTATCAGCCAGGTCTGTGTCCTTTACAGTTGCCCCTCCATTCAAGCGCAGCCCGTGCGGCTCAGTGCTCGCACTCTGCTATTCCCCAAGAAGCAGCCAGACAGGACATCGCCATGCATCGCCCTGCGGCCCCCGCGGCCCCTGGAGGCTTCATCCTGCTGGACGAGGAGCAAGAGCGCACTCTGCGCTCCGAGCGCGTCATGGCGCGCCCGCACCCGCGCCAGGGCTCCCTCGGCGGCGTCTCGAACGGATCGGACCGCACGCGCAACCGCAACGACCAGCAGCAGCCGCGCACCAACTTCACCAGCAGTGGCGACCCGGCGCATATGCTGCAGCTGCCGCCGGCCAAGGACCGCCACAACACGTCCGTGGCCACCAACAACTCGGGCGGTGCCACGCAACGCAGCGAGAGCTTCGGCACGTACACAGGCACGAGCAGTCCGCGCACCAACTTCACGTCCCGGCTGCAGGGCGGCCTGCACCCGGACTTTGCCATCGCACGCGCCTCGGAGGGCTCTTCCGGCGACGAGACCGACAGCAACGGCAACGACCCGCGCAACCACTACGCCGGCAACAGCAGTAACCTGCGTCTGTCCGTGACGTACACCATTGCCGGCGTCGTGATCGGTCTGGGGCTCGGCATCCTGCTGGCCACGCTAGAGGTCTCGACCCTGGCAGCCGACTGGATCGCACTGCCCGGCACGCTGTTCCTGCGCGCGCTCAAGTGCCTGGTCGTGCCGTACGTATTCTGCTCCGTGGCTGTGGCCATCGGAGACATCGTGTTCGTGGGCAAGGTCTCGGTCGTGGGTTTCCAGACCGTCAAGGTTTTCCTGATCTTCTGGATCACGACCAACTGCCTCGGCATGGGCATCGCGCTGGCCTTCCGCCCGCTCTTCCGCCTCAACACGGCATACGAGTCCACAGCCACCAACTCGGTGGGCTTTACGTGCGAGAACGGCAACATGCTCGAGATGCTGACCAACGGCTCCGTGGCCTGCGCCTCCAACGCCACCACGACTGCTGGCACCCACGCGTTCACAGTGGACGACGTGAACGACGTGTTCTCCAAGAACGAGGACTCTTCGCTGTCCACGCTGACGCTCAGTGCCCAGATCATCGAGATCCTGGACTCGCTTGTGCCCGCCAACATCTTCTCGTCCATGTCGGACGCCACGCTGCTGTCCATCATCACGTTCGCCATGGTGTTTGGCGCCATCGCCGGCCGCAGCTACTTCACCAAGACTCGCAACGTGAACTTTTTGTACCTGGTGCTGCTGCAAATGCGCAACACGCTGTTCCTGGGCATGGAGTGGATCATTTGGCTCTCGCCCGTGGCCGTGGTCTTCATCGTGGCCGGCTCGTTTGCTGCGAACCAGGACTCTGTCAGCCAGTTCGGCGATGTCTACCTGTTCGTGCTGGCCAATCTGCTGGCCGCCGTGCTGCAAATGGGCCTGCTGCTGCCGTTCATCGTGTTCGTCATGACCCGCTGCAACCCGTTCAACCACATGTACCACATGACGCGCGCCTACCTGTTCTCTTTCGGCTGCGCGTCGTCGCTGGCCACAGCTCCGGTGACGCTGGCGTGCATCAAGAAGGGCAAGGTGTGCTCGCAGTCGCTGGCCAACTTCGTGATCTCCGTGGGCGTCGTGGCCGATCTGTCCTCGCTCGGCTTCTACTGCCCGATCACCATGGTGTTCCTGGCTGAGTCCTCGGGCAATGGCGACCAGATCACGACCGTGCGAATCGTGGTCATCTTCCTGCTGTCCTTGCTGGCCAGTATGGGCACGCCGCCCATCCCGAGTGCAGGACAGGTGCTCATGGCCACCATGTACCAGACCGTGTTTGGCGTGAGCGACCTGCCCACGACCTGGACGCTGTTCGTGGCCATGGACTTCTTCTGCGACCGCATCGCCACCGTCATCAACGTCAACGACGACATCATGGCGCTCAAGATCATCGCCGAGAACACGGACGAGACGATCCTGGGCGACCACCTGGGCGAGCGCTTCTAGGCTCTTGCGTACTGTGTTTCATAATATTATGAGTGGATGCTGTTATTGCTGTTGGCTTGTTACAGTGTCTGTCCAACGCCAATGGAGGACCAGTCCGTCTCACACGGGATTTTTCAGCCCGGATTTGCCCATCGATATCTCCATCGGTTGTTTGGTTGTGATGGCTCGCATTAGAGACCATGCAGTCTCGGATTTGCCACAAGCAGACAAGAAGACTGGGAATCCGCTTCCTTCTTCGCTTTTTGGTGGGTGGGTTCATGGGGCCAGAAGATGCATCCATCGTCACACAAAGAGTCGGTGTGACCCTGGACTGGACAGCTGTAACATCCCCAGAGTTTGCACGATCAACTCTGCGAGGGTCGATGACATTGGCACGTGTCTTTAGCTCAAAATTGATGCATAAATGCAATTCTTCCGGCGCGTAGAAGCTGCCGATACTGTGCATAATCCCTCCGGGTAGACTACTACTACTAGAGTGCTGGTAAGCCCACACAAAGGCACACGACAGAAATGAGGGCATTCGTATCACAGAAGCAGCAACATGGGCCTGCATCCAGTTGCCATTAATGACACCTTGCTGTGTGATTGCACACCAGCTCGTGACCTTCACCTACCTGGTACACTTAATCTTGAAAGAGCTGCGTGCACAGTACCATCGTCGCCCTGGCAAATCGAGTCTTGCTCCTTTCCCCAGTCAGCTATCCGCGTCGTGTCGATCGTAGCGTATTGGGTTTGCGAGGGTACCTTGAGGATGCGCCGCCACAAATAGCGTGTGTGAGTGACTGGGAGCCGCACTTAAGGAAACAACGACGCTGGACATGCGTCGTCGGCGGATGCGCGCGCTTGGCGGCCTCGTGGTCGTGGCGGCGGCAGCGGCGTTGTGGCCGCCGGCGGTCCATGCGGCCAGCGCCAGCTGCGCCAACGCCAGCACCGTGGTCCAGGACTCGGACACGGTGGCCATCGCGTACGACGCCAGCTGCACGGCGCGCACGTTCACGGTGCTGCAGCAGAGCGCGACCCAGCTGAGCCTGAACTTGTCCAACCTGGACATCGCCACGGTAGAGAACTACCCGCGCGTGTACGAGATGGATCTGAGCCACAACAAGCTCACGAACTTCAGCATCACGGCCGACAACGACATGGAGACGCTGTACGTTGGTTTGGACCTGAGCTGCTCAGTGATGAGGGGAGAAGCGAAAGGAACTGACAAGGGTGTGCTATAACGTTAACGCAGGTATCTAGACTACAACACTATTGCGGACCTCCAGGCGCTGGAGCTTCCCCTGCGGCTGTCCTATTTGTGAGTGGAGCTAGCGCCTCTTCTACGTAGCGCCTGGGCTCATGCCGTGATGCTGATGCTGAACAGGGACCTGCGGGATAACTCCATCACGACGATTGGGGACTCCGTCCCTTGGCCTACAGCGGCCATGCTGCAGACACTGCTGCTCGACAGCAACTCACTCGATGAGATTAAGGCCGACGCGTTCGTTGGGCTCACTTCGCTGCAGTATCTGTACGTAGAGGCAGCTCTGACGATGTAGAACTACAGTCGCTGACCATAGCCTTTGGTCTGCGCAGGTCTCTCGTGAACACAGGGATCTCCAATCTCGATACGCTGAACCTCCCAGCCTCGCTGCGCATTCTGTACGTGACTCGTGGTGGCTGTTCACATGGAAACAGGGCGTGCGGTGGCTCACGAAGCGGTCTCTTCTGTCACTGCTGCTAATGATGGGGATGCAGGAATGCCAGCCACAACGCCATCACAAGCGACTCCGGCAACCTCTCGACGGTTCCGACTACGGTCCAAGAGCTGTACGTATCAGCTGGAGACATTACAGGGCGTTACCCCCTTTTCTGACGCTCGTTTCCTAGGGATCTGAGCTCCAACAGCATCACGACCTTCCCGTCCGCGGTCTCCTCCATGAACGCGCTCGTTAAACTGTGCGTTTGGATGTTAATTGCGCTATTGACGTGACCGCACATCGCTGAAACCGTTGTCTTGACTTGTAGCAACATGGCGTCCAACTCGATCACTTCGATCACGGGCATCCTGTTCCCATCGACGCTCCAGTCACTGTAAGTGACAGTCCGTTCTGCATGGCTTCCCTGCCTTACCTCCTCTCTGATTCTGTTCATGTATGGCTCAGCAATCTGGACGGTAACGCGTTGACAGCATTCGAGATCACGGCGTCCGACGTCTCGACCTTTGAAAACATGAGCGAACTCACGGTCTCTACCAGTTCACTCAGCAGCAAGTGCAGCAACACGCACGCGACGGCCAAGACGATCCAGTCCATCACGTTCTGCGTCGTGCCGGACGACGATTTTGTTGTTGCGGGGAAATCGTCCGCCGCATCAAGTTCGACCGATCCTTCCGCTGCAGAATCCAGCAGCGGGGATGGCGCATCAGTTCTTGGCGATTCATCCAGCGCCAACGCGTCAGCTGGAGCCTCTCGGTCGTCCACATTTTCAGCCAAAGCGATCGGCATCATCGGCGGCGCCAGCTTCACAGTGGGCATCGTGCTCTCCGCACTGGTGCTGATTGTCGTTCGAAAGCGTCGGAAGCTGGCCAACCATGAGAAGAACCAGTCTCGCAGCAATTACCTCTCGTTCATCCTGGAGCATCACAATTCGTCCAACGGCGACAAGGGCAAGGACGAGGATCTGGACGGAACGCAGGACGGAAGTCTCCCCATCGAAGAGAACGAGAGCCATGGCAGTTGGGTATTTGGAAGTCCTCGGGATTGCGCTCTGCTCGAGGAATCGGAAGCCGTGGTCAAACGGAAGAAGCAGAGCCCCATGGATGATTTGCTCGTCTACGAGATCCCACTGGACGAGATCGCGCTCAAGCGCGCACTCACCAACGCTGAAAGTGCAGCCGCTGTTGAGGCTGTGCTGCCCTTCCCCAGCGTCATGGTCCTGGCCGAGTACCAAGGCTTCCAGGTGGTTCTGCACGCACTGCTTCGTGACAAGAAATCGCGGAAGATTCGGGGCGCGGAGAAGCACTTCGTGGAGCAAATTCGCATGGCTTCGACCTTGGAGCACTCGTGCCTGGTCCAGTTTGTCGGTGTGATCTTCGGCGGGAGCAGCAACAGCAGCAGCCAGCAACGCATGGCGTACAAGTGGCAGGTCGGTGCCGTGTTCGAGTACATGCACCACGGAGCGCTCACGACCATGTTCCAATCCGAGCGGAGTCGACGTGAGGGCCAGCTGTACTTTCAGCACGGCAGCAGTCTGTCCAGCAGTCGCGTCGCGAACGTGGTCGGCAGCTCTGATCTCTTCAGCTGGTATCCCATGCCTGCTACTCATTTGAACAGTGGCGTCACCAGTCAAGACGCTGGGGAGTGGCGATGCAAACTGTCGATCGCGCTGGACGTGGCACTCGCGCTTGTGTATCTGCATTCCCAGCAGATTGCACACGGCAACGTGAGTGCTGCGCACGTGTTCGTGAACGAGCACGGAGAGGCCAAGCTGAGTGCACTGCACATCCGATTGCCGTCGTCTGCGAATAGCAGTGCACACGCAGACCGCGGCTCAGTGCGCGAGAGCGCTCGCTTGACGGTGAAGAAGCTGATGCGCATGACTTCATCGTCACTGTCCCACTCGGATTTCAGGAACTCGCTCATGCATGGCGGCGGCGGTCAGCCCCCCGCAACAAGTCGGCCCGTGGCCATGGTGACCCCGAAGACGCCGGCGGAGGAGTGGAACCAGTGGCACACGGCCCAGCAGAGCGACATCTACGACTTTGGCGTGCTGCTCTGGGAGCTGGATACAATGCTGTCCATCACGTCGATGCATCACGTAGATGTGGCGAGCCAGAGCCAGCACCACCGCCTCAAGTTCGCGCAGGACTGCCCGAACGAGATCATGGATCTCGCGCAGCGTTGCTGGCAGCCGATGGAGCACCGACCGGACGCTGTGGAGCTCCAGGAGGAGCTGGTGCGGCTGCTGGAGGGCCGACTCACGGGCAGCAGCAACCACAGCCGTGTGCGTGGGAACAACTGGTCGCGGGCCACGAGCGAGAGCAGCAACGAGAGCAGCTTCGACTCGGGCCGGAACTCGTACCTGTCGTCGTGCTCCGTGCTGGCCATGTCCGAGACCGACGTCTAGAGTATCTATTTATTAGTGCGCGTCATTCGAAAGAGCATTAGAAGAACCGAAGCGGAGTAAGACGAGTTAATTGTTGTTGTCGTTGTTGTGTCAACGGGTGTGTAGCCATTTTGCCTGAGCAGTCGCAGCAGCTGCTTGGTCCCGTCAGTAAGCCCGTCACTCTTACGAGGGATTAAGGTCGCTTATGACAAATTACGTCAAATAACCATGTTAACTCCGCGATGGGTGTCCACAGTCCAGTATTAGGTTTGCGAGTACAGTTCAACTCCGGCCTTTCCCTTCGGGGGCTGCTTGCCCTTTCCCCTTTTCCCCCAATCTTCTGGGCGCTCTGTCTGTAATATGGCATCATCAAGCCAGTTCGTTTTTCCGCACGAATCGAATTCAGCCTCTGTAAAAACACATGGCCGGCCAGTGTCACGCGAATGCGGGCTAGGGGGCGAGCGCGACTGCCTGCCCCTCCAGTCCGGCCTCTTGAGCCATTAGGGGGGAGGGGGCACAATTGCTCTCTTCCGTTTCTCTCCAGCCAACATTCACTCTCGTTGCCGTTGCGCCCGACCGACGACACGCGCGCGCACTCGCAGAAGGGAAGGAAGCGCATGGCCAGCCTCCACCACCAGGCTCCGCGGCCGAGCCGGCGCTCCAGCGTCGCCAACGGCACGGTGCTCGTGAACCTCGACAGTACGTGGCTCTCTATCTCGCGCGCTCGTCCCTGGCCCTGGCTCATGCGACTCTGTCCGCTCACGCTCACGCTCGTTACGTGTCCTGCCCGCAGTCTTTATCCAGCGCGCGACCATCGGCCGCGACATCAGCCCCGCGGATGAGGACCTCATCGTGCTCTTCCGCCGCAACAGCAAGGAGGTGACGTCCGAGCCCACGCGCTGGCACTCGGACCACATGGCCGTGTGGAACCAGCACGTGGGCATCCAGACGTCGCTGCTGCTGAACAAGAAGGCCATGCAGGCCGGCAGCACGGCGCTCGAGTTTCTCAAGAAGGAGTACGAGGTTGTGCTTGTGGCGGTAGGTCCTGCTCTCGTTCGTGCCCCTGGATGTCGCGAGTGTGCTAG
Organism: Elongisporangium undulatum; assembly: GCA_023334555.1. NCBI lineage: Eukaryota > Oomycota > Peronosporomycetes > Pythiales > Pythiaceae > Elongisporangium > Elongisporangium undulatum. Next base: position 11,085 of record JAADVF010000571.1, on the reverse strand, counting down.
TGTGACTCACTGCGCTGGCTTTCATGCGATCTCGTTCGCGGCCGCCATTTGTTTTCCCCTGCGTGTGCGTTAGCTACCGAGCCACTCAGCTGTCGCGCTCTTCTCCGTGGACTTTGCCGACCTCGTGCAGCCGCAGCTGCCGTCGCGCCAGCGCGCGTATCGCATCTCGCCCTTGAAATGCCGCGATCTGGCCGCCACTCTCGAGTTCGAGATCGTCTGGGAGGTGCTGCAGGCCCCCTCGCCATATAATTCGGCTGCCACGCCGACGCCGACGTCCGTGGCGTCCCCTCAGACGTCTGGATCCTTTGCTGGGCGGCCGCCATCGTCCGTTACGTCGTCCATGCTCAACAAGCACCGCTACGGAGCGGCCTACGGAGGCGGCTACGGAGGCGGAGGAGGAGGCGACACTGCCTCGGTTACCTCTTCGCGACGGACCCTCAGCTCACAAGGCAGTGAGCACGACCTACTGGCTGATCTGTCCTCGCCTAGCTGTGGCGAGTGTCGCGCCACCAAGCGCCGCATGGAGCGCAAGGAGGTTCAGATCCTTCAGCTCGAGTCGTTTCTCAAGGAATCGCAGAAAAGAATCGACTCGCTGGTGTTTGAAAATGAAGAGCTGGTCGTCCGGGAGACAGCCGAGACCAAGAACGCCAACCTTCATCGTGCGCTCAACATGCGCATGCTACAGGAGCTAGAGATGGCCTTCCAGTTCTGCGCCACGCAGATGCGCACCGTGAATCTGGAGGCCGCCAAGACCGGCCAGGGAGACGAAGCTGCCAAAGCTGCTGCGTTCATGTTCCTGCCGCAGTTCGAATTCATGGAGCGCGTGAAGCAGTTTCACCTGGACCTTGGTCTAGATCCCAGCGCCGACTTGGACGACGACTTGCACGACCACGAGGCTGACCTCGATGAAGATCAGCAATACCTTCAGTCCAAGTTGAAGGCAAAGCTTCCTGCCGCCAAGAAAACGCCCATGGAGGCATTACAGACGTTCGATTTCCGAATGGAAATGGATACGGCGCTTGAGCGTAACCAGCGGCTTCAGCGTCAACTGGAGTTTATCAACCGGGCCATGAGCTATGAACAACCTCAGGATCTGAAATCAGTCGCCGATTCCGATTTCGATGCAGATGCTCTTACTCTGGGTGGTGTGGGTGCGCCCATGCCCCGCCTCCACCGTGCGGCCACTAATACTTCAGCCACGACCTCTGGTCGCTCGTCGAACTCGGGCGACGATCCGTTGGCTTCAAGCCAAGTGGCACCTGTGCTGACTATGACCGAACAAATCAATCTTTTGGAGCGTGAGAACTTTCTACTCAAGGCCAAATTGGAGTCGACCGCCTCGAAGCTGAGAGATTTTGAATCAGTGAATCACCCGCATTCCGAGACATCCGAAACGACAAGTACAAGTAGCCAGAATTCGCACATGAACCCGGCCTTGTCGACCCCTGCGTCCTCTCGCGGGGCTCCTCAAGATGACGAGACTAAGCGCACTCTTGAACGAATCCGTGATGAAAAGAACTCTCTGGCCAAGCAACTTGATTCAGCACAAGCCGAAATTGATTCGTTGACGGAGCGTCTTGAGCAAGCATCTTTATCAGCGTCAGCTATCGCAAAGTCGACAGCAGAAGGCAATACGGCTGCTCCAGGATTTCTCAACAAAATCTACATGGATGTGGGCAAGGCAAAGATTGTTCTTGAGGAGAAGGTGAAGCAGTTAAATCAACAGCTGACCACGGCGACGGAAGAAAAGACTGAGCTTCAGACACGTGTCAATGAACTTGAGCTACAGTTGACGAGCGCTTCCGCTAGTCACAGCACCGGCGACAATGACCTGGAAGCAAAACTTGCTGACTTCGAACAGGAAATGATGAACCAGAGCTCTCAAATGGACTCGTACAAGCAGGAGCTGATACAAGCCAAACAGCGATTGAACGACAAGCAACAAGATTACAACGTGCTAGAAAAGAGCAAGTTGCGTGTTGAGAAGGAGCTCGAATCTGTGCTGAAGACTTTGCTGAAGGCTCAGGATGAGTGCACAAACTTGGAGACCCAAGTTGAGTCGTTGCAACAGCAGCTGCAAACAATCAATACGGCGAACTCAATGAGTACCAGTGCGACAGCGGCAACGCCGTTGGGTGGTACTGGAAACTCCATGTCGATGTCTTCTGTATCGTCCTTGAACTCCTCATTTATTGTTGCTGGAGGAGAGAATCGGGATGAAGAAGTCATGGAATTGTCGAAGCAGTTGAAGTTGTCGAAGCAAGAGGTCATGCAACTGCGTTACCGAAGCAACCAACTGGAGAGCGTACACGAGAAACTTGAGGAAGCCCTCAAAGAAAAGCGTACGTTGCAAGTGAAGCTCACGGCACTCGAAGGACAACTCTATGAGCATCGCAGTCGATCAATCAACGACAACTCATTCGCTTCATCGGGTTTGCACGACAAGAGTTTTGGTGGTGCTTCGGCCAACAACGCGCAGGGTAACACTGATACGGCAATGATTGTGGAACTGCAGCGCCAGCTGGACCAAAAGTCGGCGCAATTGCTGATCTGTCAGCGTGAACTGGAGATGATGCGACGAGAATTAATGAGCGCAGGCTCCAGTCAACCTTCTTCGCCGTCGGTCTCGATCGGTACATTTGACAATACCGATCTAGACTCGCTCACCACAAAGGTTACTGCGTTTGAGGGCGAGATTGCCCGACTGCGGGAGCGCAACGAAGACCAAGCAACACGTTTAGAAGCTCTTGATGCCCACATTGCTGAAGTGATCAAAGAGCGTACCGATTTGGAGAACATCGTTCACGAAATGATTGCTGAAATGGACCAGATGACTGATGGCCAAGTGAGCGCTGGTGCAGAGGCCCTTGAGAACGACGAGTACGAAAACAAGACGCATGCATCCGCATCGCAATCCAACATGGAAGCTCTGATGCCAGTAACGATTGCTGACCGATATGCGGCGGCCAACAGCAACAACAGTCGTAAGGTCGATGCTCATCCTCCTGCACCTGTTGCTCCTGCGTCACCAACCCGAGACGGCCGATCCGGCAGTGGCAGCAAGATCGCGCATTTGATCAAGAACTTCTCAAACGACGAAAACTCGACTTCGTCTGCCAATCGCGGAGACTTCCGCAACCGTAATGCGTCCACGAGCAGCAACAACGCGTCCGTTAAGGGCAGCTTTGTGGGCGCCATGGCCTCGCGCTTCCAGCAAAAGGTCTAAAGAGTGTGAGTGATTATATATTTGAGTAATAGCCCTCGTTTCTACAAATAGGCGAATTCCGAAGTCAATTCAGCTACAGCCGTGACGCAAGTTCGGGCTTTATTGTCACCATCATGAGTGTGTTCTCGTCATTATTGCATTGGTGAATGAATTTCGCTTCAACCAACACACCAAGACAACCAAGCGCTCAAGTGGTTTGCAGGGGAAATCCGTCGTTGACGACAAGAATACGGTCAGTGGTCTCGAGGGTTGATCTTTGAGTCTGATTATTCTTCGTACCGGGAAATGTGGACACGACGAAATCAAGTTCAAGTTCGGTCACGATTTACCGAGCGGGCGTCATAGACGAGATCATCAAACTACGACCGAAGTCCCACTTCAAGTTCAGTTCTGTGTGTTGTTGTGGTGACAGCGCAACACGCGTTCTGATGGAACAGCTGACGACTGCAAGCATGTTTGTTTATTCCACAGAAGATCTGGGGGAACTGGCTACAGCTAATTCGGCGGACCTGATACACCAGTCGAAGCCAAAGCCACAGCGATAGCATTAAATGCGAGTGCGAGAAGAGTGGCAGTAGCATCAAGGCTGAGCTCCACACCGACGATATGTCACACCAGCCGACAGATCACGTTAGAGATCCAGTCAACGAGACTCGATAGCATACCACGGCTCTAATCAAATCATGGGTTGGCCGAGCAGTTCAAGACTTCGCTCGTCCCTGCCCAATGCCGAAAAAAGTTTTGCTGCAAGCCAAACAGGCTCTTGGGCCGACGCATCGTGTGCGCTCGATCATCATTCTGCATCCCGCAGATACCGCAGCTGTGGCTTTCTCAAGACGCACCCTCCTTCCTCACGAGCGCCTCTGTCAACCAAAACCGCCAGAGCAGTACGCGAAGCTGCGAGACGGAGCTCTAGAATTGGCTGCCGCCACCAACACAGAGAATTCACGATTGGAGAGAACAACATAATTCATTTGACAGATAAGCTCCGTGATGCCAGTTGAAGTCGCATCCTGAAGGTGGTTCTGGTTGCTGATAAAAGTTGTGGCTGGTCTTTCAAAGGGGAAGAGCCATTGGTATGAAAGCTGGGATTCCTATCGTACTGCGATCTGTGCTGCGGTATCACCTCGAGATGCGCTTCGTAGCATAGCTTGAACGAATGCGACGCGCTTGTGGGGAAAGAGCCGTATCATGCGCAACTGGAGCAGTGTGGTAAGGCCTCACAGGCATTAAACGCTACAAATCTACCGTTTGCATGGGGCAGCCTTGTCGGTTCATGGTCAGCCAAGCTGTGGCAAGCTATTAACTTGATAGCAACATTAGGCTCAAACGGAAGGATGATCACGTTATTCGCAGACGACTGCTAACCTACAACATGCACCCATCAACCGTTCGGACGATCCCCGTGATGTCTTCATAGACCATGATGGAGAACTGGGAGTGCCCCGAGAAGCTGGTGAAAGTGGCCTGACCGCCCTTGGCGTCGGAGCGCCCTCGCAGCCAGCCGTGGTGTACAGGTTCAGGACAGCGTGGGCCGTAGAGATAGACAATACCGCCCGTGGTCACAGAGAAGACATTGCTGTTGAAATCACAGTTGTTGGACGAGTAGCAGATCTGGAGCTGGAGTGACAGTTCCTTGTTGCCGCCGTCGTTGAAGCGGAGACCCACATACAACGGCACGTACCACTCTGGGGTCTCGGTCTGGGCGGTGGTGCCGTTCAAAGCCGCGGACACAGCGGACGCAGACTTGTCGCTGCCAGAGGTAGAAGACGACTCACTCGTCGTGGCGTTGGCCACATCGGCCATCGCAGCCGAAGACCCTGAAGTCGTCTGGTTGGCCGTGGCCGCAGCGTTGCTGCCGGCGTCGGAACAGACTTTGTGGGCCTCGGCTGACTGCACAACAAGAGCACAGAGAGCTAGCGTTTGCAGGGCGCTCTAGAGGACGGTCATGGTGCTGGAGAGGCTTGAGGGCTTGAGTAGATGACTCGCTAGAGCGCAAATTAAGTAAAATGAAGTCCCACGTGCGGAGGACGCTTCCCTCTCTAGTCCGCCACGTCTATCCCAAACTGCAAAAGGTGTTTGTTGGACTAAACTACGACAACCAGCGAATTGGACAAAGCTTCAAACACCCCAGCGTCGGCTTGAACGGAGGTCGACATAGGACCAACGTAAGCTGAGGCCTCGAGTCGGCGTGGAATCCAAGGTGCAACCACATTTCCTGTTCTACAGAGATCTCGGGAAATGACCAAATGACGTGTCAGCTAGACCATGCGCACACATCGCCAAATTGAATTGATAAAAAACGATGGACACACACGAGCGAAAACTGCAGAGGTGCTCTTCGCTGGCTGGTCACACTCGAGCTGGATGCTGGACCATGAGAGTCCAGAATATCACGGCGTTCGTCCAGCTCTGTTTCCAAAATGTGATCGTCCGGATCCGTACATACGTCCAAACAACTTCTATTGGTTTCGTTCTTCTAGTCAATTCAATTCTTTTCACTCATCCCAATCGGATCCTTCATCACTCGATTCATCCCAGTCCTCATCATTGTCTCGCGCTTGAGTCTTTGCTTCGAGCTTTGGCGTCGATGATGAAGACGCTCTCTGCTGAAAACCACCCACAGCACGCAATTTTTCTTGCCTCTCGCAGTGTTGGCATTTACCACTCGCTTGCACAAGCTGCAACCCCCAGCCACCGCAACTTGAGCATCGACGTCGAATCTGAGCAGAGGCCACAATGAAGTCCAGGCGAAGTCGATTGCAGTGAGCGCAAAAGCCATTCTTTTCGGCAACATCCACTCCAACGCCACCACAGCCTTGACATTTGCTCAGCATGACAGGAGCACCGTAGCCACCGTACCCGCTGCTTGGACCTTGAGAGTACATTGTCATAGCTGTCGATGTTCCGCCATACGAAGGCGGTGGTGAAGGAGCCATTGCATACGGTGGGGGAAGCATTTGCATTTGCATCGGGGGTGGAGGTGGAGGGTAGCCATAGTAAGCCATCGAGGGTGGCGGAAGGGCGACAGCATAAGGGACACCCGCTGCAGGATATCCACAAGCACACATGCCTCCATACGGCATCGGTGGCGGGTATGGCATCGTCGTCAAACCCATTGTAGCAGCATTTTGCTCACATGCAACGCAACGATGACCGACATGCGCATGCTGCTCGTGACCATGGCTATGATATTCATGAGAGTGATTGAGATAACTTCCAGGTGGATGCATTGATTTCCTGCTGTCGTCAAGAGGTTCTTCTTCATCGACAGGATCTTGGCTGAGTTGAGCTTTCTTCTTGGTCTTGCGCGGCTTCCCTTGCGATTTCTCGCTCTGCAGATTCTCAATTCCATTCTCTTGACTAACACTCAATTGATCAAGATCATGACTGATCTCGTCTGATGCAGTGTCAACATCGTGCTGCTCATGTTTCCTTGATCTTCTCTTATTGGGAATTCCAGAATCATTCGACTCCCTGATGTCATTGGCACCAGTTTGCTCTGTATCGGCTGCAGTTTCACCAGCTATTCGCAACGCGGCTTCCTTCTCTTTTCGTCGACGTTCACGGCGCTTCTCCTTTTCTCTCTTTCGTTCATTTTCTTCATCATCGGCAGCTGCTGGGGGAATCACAATTTCTTCCTGTTCAGTCTTCAAAGCGGACTCTTTTTCTTCTTCGTCGTGCCGGTGTTTTTTATGCTTCACTGTGTCTTCTTCAGCGTATCGGTCCTTTTGGTGCTGCTTTCCTTCAGCTTCATCTGTTTTCTTCCGTTCTTTGGCCTCGTTTTCTTTCTGCAGTCGTTCTTCTTTAGCTCGTTTTTCATCCATCACTCGGTTTTCTTCGATCTCTTTTTCGCGCAGACTTGATTCTTCTTCAGCGCTTTTTTCCTTTCTCTTTCTCTTCTCTTCATCTTCCTTCTCCCGTCGGAGTACTTCCTCCTCTTCGATTTCCTTGGCCAGCTCGCGGGCCTCTCGTTCCGCTTCCTCCTGGCGCTTTCGTTCCTGTTCCTCCAGAAGCTGCACGCGTTTCCGCTCCTGTTCGGCTTCCTCCTGCTCCTTCCACCGCTTTGTTGCAGCCTGAGACCGCGAGCCACCACCCGTGGATTCTTTCTGCTTCATGTTGCGCGTGAACTCTTGCATGAACCCGTCGTCCAGTACGCTCTTCTCCTTGGTCAGCGTCGCCTCCTGGCGTTTGCGGCGCAGATATCGCAGTCGTTCCGCTGCGCTCATGTGCGCCGTCTCGGCCTTGTACTCATCCTGCACAGGCATGGAACCAGCGCCGAACAGGAACGACTGGGAAGAATCGCCCTGATCTTCCGATTCGTTCGAGGTGGGGATCTTGATCTGCGCTGGTCGTGGGCCCATGGGATTCCCAATGCGCCCCGCCAGCGAGGCCTGGAGCAGCTGCACGCGCGATCGCATCGATCCTGCGGCCTCATCGCCTTTATTATCGGCCTTAGACGAGCCACGGCGCTTGTGGAGCCTGGTTTCTGTCTGTGCCGTCGGCTCTTCTTGCGCCGGCGCCGCGTCCTTCTTGGAGCTTCCATTGCGATGCCGATGCCTTCGGGCGCCCTCTTCCACGGGCTCCAGAGCCACAGGAGCGTCCTCCACAGACAACGACGGCTCCTGGTGCTTCTTCTTCGACTTGCTCGTGGGCAGCTTCCAGCGGCTTTCCTTGGTCACCTGATCATCGCCACCGTGAGCGGAAAGCTCATGTCGCATGTCGCATCTCGACGCTGAGTGCAAGCGCTATTAGGTAAATACCTGGTTGTAGTAGTACACGCGGCCGTCGGGGGCCGTGAACGGAGCCCAATCGTCATCCGCCGCCGCCGTCGCGTCTTCGGGCGTCCCCACACGCACCGACGACTTAGGCCGCTTCTTCTTCTTGTCCATCGTGGAATGCGCGCACTCCAAGTGCAATCTCTGCGCAGGTTTACGTTGCGTGTACGCAACTGTACACTCATTCTTATGTTACTTATGCGCAACATTAAAACGAATGCTTACGCCATCACGTTGACAGTTCGGATCCAGATACTGTAGATCCAGTATCCGGATACTGTAGATCCGGTATCCGGATATCAGCGCCCTTTCGTGTAGCCATGTTCTTCCGCCCACGCTCTCCTCGGCCGACCAGTCGATCCGCTCGACTCGCCATGGAGGAGTTCACGCTGCTGCGCACGCTGCGCGGCGCAATCTACGGCCGCGTGGCTCTGGTGCGCCACGAGCCCTCGCAGCGGCTGTTTGCGGTCAAGATGATGAGTCTGGCGCACATGGCGGCGCAGCGCGCGGTCTCCGGCCCGCGCGTGCAGGAGAACGGCGCGAGCGAAATGCGCCTCCTGCGGCGCTTTGGCGGCAACCACGTGCTGCGACCAGACGACGGCGACGACGATAGCCAGAGCGTCGATGGCCAACGCGACGACGCGATCGACCACGGCTGTTGTGCCAGTGTGCATCCGCAATGGAACCAGTGCACGCGAGCCGGCGGCTTGGCGGAGCAGCAGCACCATCACCTGCAGACGCTGCACAAGGACTTTGTGGATGCGGCCACGGGCACACGCTGCCTCGTGCTCGAGTTCTGCCCCTTTGGGGAGCTCTATGACCAGCTGAGCCTCACGGCTTCGAAGCGGCTCGGCCTCGAGACCACGCGCACTCTGTTCGCGCAGATCGCCCGCGGCGTCCAGTTCATGCATACACACGGCATCGCACACCGCGATATCTCGCTTGAGAACGTGCTGCTGGACGCTACGCGCCAGTGCCGCGTGAGCGACTTCGGGCTGGCCTGTCAGCAGGGCTCGCGCTGCCATGGGCGCGTGGGCAAGACCTTCTACATGGCCCCCGAGGTCTTCTCGACTCCAGACAGTTGCAGCAGCAGTCAGTCCAGTACGGAGTACTACGACGGGCTGAAGGCTGATGTCTGGTCGCTGGGCATCCTGCTGTTCATCATGGTCACGGGCGTGCCTCCGTTCGCGAGTCCGAGCGAGCGAGATGCCCGCTTCCGCGTGGTCAAGACCAAGGGCCTGCGCTCTCTACTGGGGATCTGGCACATGGAGTACCACGTCACCAGCGAGCTGCTGGATCTGCTGATGCGCATGCTGCGTGTGGCCCCAGAGCAGCGGCTGAGTATGGACCAAGTATGTGCACATGAGTGGCTGCAGCCTCCGATAGACGGCCAGCTGCTAGTCTCTGAAGGAAGCTTTCTGGACAACATGACGCCTCTTAGTGCTATGGAGCAGCCTGAAGAGACCTCTATTCTAGAGGATGCCGTGCGCGAGCCCCAAGAGGAGCTGGGCACTGAGAGCGAGCGAGATGCCGGTCCCCTGCGCAGTCGCAAGCGCATGAAGATCGATATTGACGACCATTTGGACATGGCGATGCGGCTGGAGCCGTCTCTGGTGGATAAACTCCAGCGAGAGCGCTCTCTTCTGGCCCACGAAAGTCCAAGCGGAAGCACGTTACTGCAGAACGGCCCGCCGCCCAATGCGTCGCCCATCATGGTCTGGCCCAGAGCGGGCGTCCCGACCAAAGCCGCGCGCGGCTTGTTCCCTGCGGCTAAAGCCACCGACCAAGACTCCAAAGCGACGGAGCCCAGGGACTGACTGAGCGTGGGGCTTTCTGAATGTTCATTTGTAGTTGGCGTAAGAACGAAAAAAAGTGATATTTGCATGTGTATTTTGGATAAAAGTTGAATATATTGCAAGTGTATTCCTCTGTGCTCAGGCTTGGGAAGCCATGCAGCAATCCATGGCCCAGCAGACTGTATTGGTTGGCCACAACACGAGTCCAACTGCAGGATACGCTGGTGCTTTGCAGCTTGACAGGCCCAGTTGAAGTAGGACGAGATGGCGTGATAAATCAAGTCGGGCGAAGGTCGCGCTTCTGATGCTGCTGCACTCTTGGCCCGACTGGATTTATCAAGCGCACTGCGACGGCAGATCAGTCCAAAGTGGAGGATGTGCGTCCGCTATCAGCCTTTGCTATTGAACAGAGCAGAGCGGTACCGCAGTGTCGCACACTTGTGGCCGGGTTTGCATGTTATACTAAAGTTCAGTATGTCTGCCACACCGCAATGCACCTTGATGCACGGATGGCACGGTCTCAAGGTCGAAGTTGAAGCTCAGCATCAGTATACCTGCTCAGTATCCCTGATTTTAAGAACATCATGGATTCCGTAAATGGCTATTGCTTATCAACTCCCTATATTAGGAATATCACATGTCATTAAAAGTAGGTAGTCAAAAGAACGACCATCCCCGGCTTTGGCCTCAGAAATCAAGTGCGCAGAGACCTGGCAATGGCGCTGCCCCGCACATCAGGATAGTCGCGTGACCAACAGGATCGCCGTTCTCTGCCAACTGCAACAACGGAAGCCCTGTCAACACTCGTGATCCGTCAGTCAGAGCCTGCTGCGGCTGCGAGTCCGATTCTCATTCTCCAATCTTCTCGATTGAGCTCAAGTCCTCCTTCCAGTCCTTCCAGAAGCACCCGTTCCTCATGGCTGGCGGCGGGCTAATCCAAGACCTGCGCGTCCAGGACGACATCCCGACCGAGGGCAAGCGCACGTACGCCATCATCGTGTGCGTGTTCGCCTCGCTGGGCGGACTGTTCTTCGGCTATGATCAGGGCGTGACCAGCGCCGTGCTCATCATGGACTCGTACCTGAACGACTTCTGCGTCGGCTTCCACAACTTCACGTACGCTGAGTGCACGGTCTCGTCCTCGGACCTGCCGGGCAAGTGGACCACGTTCACCATGTGGTACAACATGATCTACAACATCGGCTGCATCTTCGGCGCGCTGCTGGGCGGCGTGGTGGCCGACAAGTTCGGGCGTCGCGTGGCCATCTTCGAGGCCGGCGTACTG
>JAADVF010000570.1:0-19101 GCA_023334555.1 Elongisporangium undulatum | reverse complement strand
TGAACATCACGAGCAGAGCGTGTGAATGAGCACAATAGCTGCTCCTTCTTACATTTCGTTGCCCTTGCAGCCGTCGCGCCAGCGTCGACCTCCCGTTACCTGCTCTGTTGCTCTTGTGAATGTGAATGTGAGAGTGGGGGGACCACACGTGTGTGCTTAAGAGACAGCCAATCACAACACAGAACGATCCCGGTTTTTTATGTTTGTTACTTCAGAGAGAATTCCTGTGGTTCTTGACCACGACCAGATGTATCGCTTATGTTCGTCTCGCTCACAATGCAAATTCGCAGACGATTTTAGGCGAACTTATCTATTACAGTACTTCAGCTGGTACCCATCGTACAGTGGCCCTCTCTATAGGAGAGTTTGAGGTGCACCACACCACGGGTAGTGCCACACCTTCGGAGTGACTACGGGTTATCTGTTTGTAACATAACGTTTAACTGTAACCCCGTTACAGGTCGGCCCGTCGCCTTTCGAATCGAAATGGTTCAAGACACTGTACAGATTAGGATCTAATGCTCTTAAATCTCTTTCTCCAATGTTAGTCAAAGTCCGTGGATATCAAGAGGCTATGCTGCCTTAGGCAATTGCGAATAGTTTGTCCACACGGAATATCAAGAACACGACATCTCAACAATAGTATGCTTTACGTCTTCCTCCTTGATGTCGACTAGCATTTTTTCCTTATCATACAACTGGTTCAGTATGATGAAGTCCTTGTGCCAAACGGAAGCAAATGACAAATTGTTGAGCACAATCCTACGTGTTTCCAGCAATAGCCTCAATTGCGCAGGATCATCACGATATAGACGCGAGCCTTTCAGCGCTTAAACTTGTCCTTTCGCTCTCGTTTGTGCTTTCGCTCGGCGTTTGTCTTGCAAGATACGATTCTGTGGTCATCAAATAAGTGTTTGGTGGCCTTGGACGTTGTCCCACCGGGAAGAGCGGTGATCTTCATTGCTGTCCGACAGGATTTGTCCTCCAAGCAAAACCAGCCGATTTTGGTCTTCGAAATTACAGCCCAAGCAATGACCTCACCATTGGAGCTGCCTGCGTTCTCCAAGTCGTTGACCGGCAGGCACTCCTTCGTCACACACTTCATCAGTCACACCAAGCGCATCCATAGACTCAGATTTCGCTTCTTCACTTGCGGTCTCATCAAGAAGAATCACTTGACCCCCCCGTTAAAAATCACTGAGGACTCATTCTTACGCGCGCGCACGATCTTGAATCTGCTTCTGCAGACAAAGTTCTTGATCGAATCGCGCACGACTGCAGTTGGCTCTTTTTCAACCACGTCCGACTCCATGATGAATGTTTTAACCATTCATTCGGGCCAAAAACAAACCTTTCCGTGCGCAGGATCGTGAGGAATGAACCCTGTGGTTCATAAACGCCTTGTGGGCTCACCAAAAAGCAAATTTTCGCCGAGGAACCGGCGCGGCCCTTCGAGGTAGGTTCGCTGTTTTAAACATAAACCCGGTATACCGGTTCTACTGGTTTACCTATCCAGAGGTCGTTGAAACCGTGCATGTGCATCAGGCAAACAGCTGGAGCACAGAGGCGGCCCAGGTGGCCATGGACTGGGCTGCCGCAGCTGTGTCAGCTCATATCGCCGGCTCACTGGTCTGGTGTGTGGCACGATCAAGAAGAAGGCGTGCCGTGGTTGGCTACTCTCGTGAAGCGCGCAAGATCGGCCGCACCATTCACATAGCCAGCTGCTATCGTCGCTTTTCTATATCTCGTTGACTACGCCGCCGACAGAGCGACAAGTGTAGCTACTTCGTCACCAGCCCATTTGGGTATGCATATATTCCAACCTCTGTTGCTTGAGTGTGCGTGGTATAGGCTGAGGATTTGCAGATTCATTTAGGCTCTCGCCTACATTTGTGGGGTGAGCCTCTCAGAGCCTTTTAGTCTCCAGGCTTATCGAGTCTTGGCGTTAATCCTAATGAATATGCTTCGGCCGTACGCCGTCTTAGAATTGGCCTTGGAAAAATCTGTTTGCGTTGCAGACGCTTGAAGTGATATGGATCCGCTCGCTCGTGTACATCCCCATAAGGTGTTCAAGAAGCAGCTCACAGCAGAGGTAAAGTTAGCTGTTTCTTGATGATTTTTCAACCGCCTCGGTAATGCGTCCAAGCCAATGATGAAGACTCAACGTCGCTGGCTCACCCAATGGCAGTCAGCTGCAACGAGCACAGCAGCACTATTCGTGGTTGCCAAGCTTACAGGGGGCTATCGTGTCTATCACTGTCTTCTCAAGCAAGCCAAACACTCAGTTCTGGAATCGATGGGATCCAATGGTTCCTGGATCGGAAATATGAATTTTCCGAAGAAGTCAACTAGACCTTAGGGTTATTTTTTATATACGAAACCCAAACACCCAAGGAGCCGGAGTCCCACAAAGTCAAGCCTGAAAATGTATTACTGACATGTATTAGTTTGAGTAATCCCATAGTGACGTTGCTGCGTTATAGTAATACTAATACTAATATTTGCTTGTGCGTTGTATTGTATTATATTATATTACTATTAACTTCGTATTAAAGTTAACACATGCTATCTGATGTAACTCAATCTTACGTGCCCGATACTGCGGCATTTGTGAACACAATAATTAGGGGTAAATTTCAAATCCGACTAAAATCCAATGCATTTGTTAGAGCAGCATCCACTGTTCACAGTAATGAGTTTGCATACGAGGAAGCCTCGAATTGAAACTTTTACAATAATTTGTACTTGCTCAAGTGGCCGCAACTTCCAGCAACATGTAATTGAGATGGGCACAATGTTATCCCTCTATATTGTATTGGGCGAGCCTGGTTCATTATTCCAGTGTATGGAGAATTCATTAGCTCTTGCAGTACCTACCATTGCTCATCTCCCGATGAATCCTTTCAACGAGTTGAGGCCATTAGGTCAGAATGGATACGAAAAGTTGGGAGGAAAGCTGGTGGTATACTTATATTGTCTCGAGCACGATCTCAAAGACGCCATTTTTTTGGTGGTGGCAATGCAAGATGCAGTTCTTGGTGTGTACCAAGTTTCAGAGAGATTGACAATTTACCCATATTTGTTTTACCATATTTGCCCCGGTGCTGGGTTGTATTCTAGCAGATATGTTCAGACACACTTTTGGTCTCATGAATTAGCATGAGACCAAAAGTGTGTCTGAACATCACGAATTATGAGGCTAAAGTTGGTCCGTTATCTCGTTTTCCGGCACTGTACTCGAAAGAGGTCGACATTTTAAGTAATCCACGTATTCCTCACTTAAAGTTTGTAAAAGTTCTCGCGCAACCTTCTGAATAGCTGCATCCATTACGTCTTTGTCGCCATTTTTCACTCCACAATGTGTGCACACAGATGTAGTAGATGGTTTACTACCTGGAAGTGGCCGGCGAAAAGCACCAATATTTTTAATTACTGGTTTGCAATGAATCTGTATCGCAGTACTGGCAATGATTGATTTGCTTTACAGCAGGGATCACTGTCGAAGTAATACCATCAGCCAATTCAATAAACCGTGACCGAAAAGGGTGCGTTGCTCTTCAGCATATCATCAGTTCCTGCTGAAATCGCATCGTTCGAGACATGGAGTTGACGTATGAGGCTTGTCGGGCCTGCTGACGAGCTAAATAGTCGAATCCGAGCAACAAAAAAACATAGTGGTGCTCAAATCTGTGACCTGCCAATCTTAAACACCGTGAAATCCACGTGTGAACGGAAAGATTTGTAGATCGTTGTTCAGTGGGACCCCCACAGCCACCAGGAAAAGAGTTGGAAACATCATAACGCAGCATTCCCAACTTTTGGAGTCAACATACTGATTAGATCTTCTCACCAAAATATCAGTAGATTTGTTTTCCTGGTGCATGATTAAACTTCAAGAAGATATAGACGTGTTTTCTACTACGTCACTTATGCCTTCATTAATAGATGACCCAAACATACTATAGGTGCTATTGTCGGCGACACAATGAAAATTTTCATCTTCATGTGCTGTAAAAGGTAAATCTGACGTTTGGTCAACAACTACACTGGTCGGTGGTCTTTGGTGGTTGTTGTCTTCGACAACTCGTACTTGGCGTTCATATTTCTTGTGGAATAAATTGCTTTGAATTAAAAGCTGTAGGATTTGCCTGCACAGACAAATGTTCAATTCATATCTTTTCATGCAATTGGCTTTTTGTCTTGATGTCATGGATCCAATCATTGTAACTAGCTTTTTCGATAACATCTCGAGGGATCATTTCGACAATTGGTCCCTCCGTGTTTTTAACGATGTAATGGTGTGATTTCAAAGTTCTGCAGCTACCTCCCGTAACCGTGGTGAGGACCATACAAGGACACGCAAGAGCTATAGCCTGCTCATCCGTTCTTGAAAGCTCATCAAATTCACTTGATAAATGACCTATATAATTTCCATTTGCTATAGACATTGGAGGAGGACGTGTTGTTCGGTTGGACTTTAGATATTGTTCACAAGACAAGCACATAAAAACTTGGACATGATTTATCTGAAAAGAAAACGCTTTCACATGAATGTAAGCGGAAGTTGTAAATTACCATAGCAAATATAATGAATGTTACCTTCAGGAAATGGAAGCAAGTTTTTGAGATCCATGCAAAATGCTGAAATATCGTTTTGATCGATGATTAAGTCAGGAATGGTAGATGGATCTTCAATTTGCAAGCATCGCTAAGTTGCTTAGACAACATCGACATATTAAACTCAACTTGGACGGTTTTTGTGAGCCAAATGCTGCACTAACCTCAATAAGCGCAGGAGAAAGTGTGTGTTTGACAATGGATTCTTTCGAAAACAACATCTCACACACTGCACATGGGTCATCTTGTCCGTCTAGTTTCAACACGTCTTGAATAACACAATCTTGGATCTCGAGTATTGGCTTGTTAGAAGGAATGGCGAATTTCAGATCTAAGTCCATGCTCAACAGCTGTGCCTGCATGAAATTATTTTCTACTTGATTTAGGGCATTTTTCCTTGCTCTCCACTCAATTGAGTATGATCTGTTTACTTGCGCAGGTTTTAATCGCTTTTGTCGTTTTTTCGGTTGGCTAGTCGTACTTCTCTCCTTTGTATTGCTCCATCGCTCGCTAGAAGGATGCCATAGAGTAGAGAACTTCTGACATCATTGGACGATCGCACATGTGTCCCACGGCTTGCATTTGAAACATCCGTGGCTAATTCTACGGACGTTGTATCAGGTTGAGAAGATGGCATGTTCTTTGTTCAATTCGTCACTATTTGTTTTTGTGCTATTCTTATGGCTGTGAGTACGAGTGTTTATTCTGGAATGATCATGCATTGAAAAGAAATAATTGCTGCTTCATGAGACCGTTGCTCCCCGAGCATTTTTCTATATATTATTATGGTAAAAGTTGAAAACGAATGGATTTCCACGAAATGCATAGTATACCATTTAAAATCTTTGGTTAAACGTTTTTGATTACTAGCATAGAAGTCCACAATAGGGTAGGTAGAGCATGTGCACTTGTGGAAAGTGGCAGCAGGATTGGACACTACGCGACTGGTTTCGTTTTCATTCGTTTTGTTGGAGATTTGTCAGTTGACAAATCAGAGTTGACGTGCCCTTCGCTCGTGACAGTGCTGCCATGAGCTGAATCGTTGACGGAAGTGTCCTGATTCGTAGGAGCATATTGTGATGAGCTATGTTCGGTCGATGAGATTTGGCTTCAACCGATGAGTGTTCGATCGCTGAGTTGTTGCTTACAGAAGTAACTTCCACCTGGACATATCCTTGTGCGGTGTCGTAGATAAAACCTAGGCAGTGAACCTTGTCGAACTTGTAACCTTGGCCTACATGATAGTTGTATCAACTGTGTGAACCTTGCTTGGGCTTCCACAGTGTGAGCTTGAAAATATAGTTGGATTGTCGGGGCTTGGAGAGCTGCTCGATTTTTCTCGTGATTTCCTCGAAATCAGGATTGCGAGCGTTTGTATCAATGAGGTCTAGACGAATGTTTTTCGTTGTCTCTGTAACATGCAGGACACACAGGTAAACACTGACGTTTGTCGTACGTGGTGGAGATTATTTGATGAACGCGATCAAATCGTCCACTGAGCGAAATGGAGGACGTCAGTCCTCTTCTTCTTGGGCTCGCAGATCGTTATCAAGGTTGTCCAGCATCTTGAAGTCGGGTTTGAAAGACGTTTTTTCAGGACGATCTGTGGACTCATTATTCATTGCTTACATGAGCTCCGAAAACCTGGCAGGTTGATAGAATAGTCGGCGTTTACTCAGACTCTGGAATTCCAATGTATGAGATCAAATGGGCAAACACGGAAGGACCTGAGGCACATTTACCTCGCCGCTTAATCAAAAACTTCGAAAAGGAGCTATTGAAAGACAGAAACAGCATTTGTAGAAGCAGAAGCAGTCGAATCCAACAAGAAATAAATTTGAGATGATAACTGTGATACCGTGCGAGTGTTGCTGAGCGACTCCTGCGCGATGGCGCCAGCCTTGCCGTAGGACTCGATGCCGGCCTGCGCGGCCGTGGACAGCACCTTAATGGCCAGGTAGGCCGTGGCAGCGATGAACGGCACGAAAGCCAGCATGATTAGCGTGAGTTCCCAGCCCTTGATGGACCCAATGATGAGACCTGACATGGCCATGGACGCGAAATGGATGCCGTCGCCGTTGTCGCTTGGCTTGGCGCGAGATCGTGACGGACCAGCACGTGACCTGCGCGAAGCCGCAGATGAGCACGGCGATGCCGACGTAGACGAACTTAACGGCCGAGTGCTTGATGTTGGTGGCCATGATCTTGGCGTCTAAGGGCTCGGACGGGTTGAACGAGTTCAGCATGCCGCCGAAGAGCAGGATCTGTATGGGCTGGACACGCCGGCCAGCACCGAACCCAGCGCGCCGGCCTCCATGAGCCACATGTCCATGGCGTCGGCGTACATGAAGAGCTCCGAGAGCGGCACAAGCTTGCCATCGGTGTGGAGTCCTGCTTGGACGCCGAATCACCCTCCACAGGCTGGGTCTTCTGGAAGCCGACCTCCAGCTAATTAACCTGGCCGGCCTCAGGCGCCATGCGCAGCGTGTGGGCGGCCGAGTATCCTGTGGCTGTCTAAATGACAGTGTGATCACGTCACTGGGTTGCTGTTTGAAAAATTCTTATTTAATGAACGAGACTGTTGGCACAAGCCCATTACAGAGAGTGGGCGCATATGTGACTAGCATGTTACTATTTTGAGGAACATACTCGGCACATACCACGTTTATGCACGTGAGTCCAGAAAGATTCGGTGAAATATAAGCTGATATCCAGTAAAATAACCAACTATCAATACGAAGGAAAGGAGGTCAGATTAGCAGCTAGACGTGCGGAGACCTGCAAAAACGACAAAGTCCATCTCTATTTAAAGAACCGAGCCAAAAATGGCCCGTACTGACGCTGGCCACTCACAAGGAAATAACAGAGATTGCTCGTGGACAATAAAGGAAGAGAAGAAGACGCAGGACAAACCAAGGCAAAAGAAATACGATGTGCTATTCAGTAGCGTAAGACAGATGAACAACCACGCCAGGCACAAAGAATTCAATGGCTTTCACAAAGTTCTTCAGGTGAAGACTCTTCATAGCTACGTTGCTTGCCGTTGGCGCAACTTGTCCATTCAAACACGCGCTCACGTACATCAACACCACTACACCACAGTTGATTGTTTCAGGTTGGTTTCTTGCTCCTGGGTAAACTGGGTAAACTTTGCATATTCACCATGCATCAATGGAGCCACAAACGCGCGACTGAGCTTACTAAGGTCGCCATACACAGAACGCTTCTGCAACGGATCAAACTGAATAATTGATCGAGTATCCCAGTTGACGATCACAAGGCACCAGTGGTTGTTGTTGATATTGTATGGGATAATGACGATTCCCGTGGTTCGATCAAACATCTCGCGAATAAACTACAATTTGGCAAGGCGGTCACTTGCATCGAGTCAAAATAGTGTAGAATCCACAAATTTCACATCCGATTTATCGCCTATAATCAATGCAAGTCCTGCTTTCATGCAGTCGTCGTTTAGCCAGCAATCACACCGGAATGACAGCAAAGCACTAAAATAAACCACATATCCACAAACAGAAACATCATCGGTTTCGGCCCGCTGCATAATCGAATCCTGCACTGTGTTGATTTATGTGGCGCTTATACCTTGGCAACGGCCTGCATCTCCAACCCAATGAACCGCTTCATCAACTGCAACCACGAAGTCCCTCTTGCGGTGAAATGATTTTATATCCAGGATTGTATCGCCACCAAAACAGCCAAAGGAGGGATGCAACCGGACATACAGTGATCTGCGCTTTCGTAGGTTCAAGCTCATAAGATCGCCACTGTTCAAGTTAAAATCAATAGCCATTTTGCCCAAAAGTTCACAGCAGTTGATCACAATTTGCTGTTCAAACACATACTTCAACTCACTAGGAAGAATGAGGCACGGCAACTCATGAACAGTGATTCAAAATATTGTCTTGATCTTCTTCACAGGCATTTCCATAAAAGTATCAAAGCATGTCTTGTGCGTTGTTGGCACTCGGAGTAGTTGGAAGTGTAGAAACGAGAAACTTGCTTCGCGATCCTCTGGTAGAGGAGCACTTGGATAGAATTTCCTGTTTGTCTTGGTGGTCGTCGGCCGCCTGACAGCCTTCACATGCCGGTTGAGCTTGAACGTAGGCGCAGCTGAGGCCGTCATGGGTGGCGGACTTGGTGCTTGGTCCAGAGTTGGAGCCTATGATGGACTTGACGCCTGTGGTTGACTTGGTGGACTTGATTTTGGTGAATCCAAGGGCTGTGGTGCGTCGACGCCAGTGTGATACACACTGGGGAGATTATCACTTGAACTGAAAACTTCCATATCAGCATCATCGCTAGGCCGGGTCGCTTCGACTTGAGAATCGCTAATGTGTTCCGAGGTTGGGGTGTATTGGCGAGGGGAGAAACATTTGGTATCGCTCCATCTTGAACAATGTCGTAAAATAGATCGAGGGCAGCATACATGTTCTGATATGTGGTCGTGCCAAATGAGCTCAAAACATCGGTGATCTTGGATAGCAAATGAGCTGTTTGTTGGTGTTTCTCGATCTGGTTCAGCAATTTTTGCTCCTTGGTACCTTGGCAACTTCAAATATGTTCACATTTGGTAGCTCTTCGTTCAGCGAATTTGAACGAAGAAGCCATCGACAGTGAATTTTGTCCGAAGGGATGATTGGCGTAATACACATCTATATTCCAGCATATCAATCAATAAGTTCATGATTATGAGCTCTTCATGTGTTCTGTACGTACCGAGCGACGCAAATAGAAGATGTGACGGCACGGCAACAATCGCGTTCGAGAAAATGGACACGAGCACTGCCACTCAATGCAATCGACAGAGTACTTGTAGCAATCGGGCTCGTGGCTAGCACTGATTGAGTACAATTCTCGCGGTATCACTTCCTTGTACTTGAACACAGTGGAGTACTAAAGCAATATGAAATGGTCAGACACATGCTCCACATACTTGTACCATTCACCACATGATATCACATGTCATCACATGTTATCACATGCTGATCCACGTATTCACCTTTGTAGCGTACAGGTACTGCTCAGCAATTAACTCAGTAGCGTGTCGAGTAGCGACTTGAAGAATGCTTTGAAGCTCTCCATCGTAATTGCTGTTTGTGGAAACACGAACATCCTGCAACGCAATGAATTGTAAGTGAATATACAAGCGTAGGCACAGTTTCAGTTCAAGGATACATTCATCCGCACCTCAAATTCTTGCTCTCTGTAAAGTTGCGTGGCGAGAATTGATTCAACACACTGGTCAACTGGTACGTTAAGACCAAGATCTGGCTTCAGCTTGCCCCATGTGGATTCAAGTTGGTTGTTCGTGTTGTTGCCCAGGTGCGGACAATCATCACGCAGATACAATACCCATCTTGCGCCACACGCGTCCCAATTTTTTATGAAATACTTCTCGAAGGGATATGGCTCGTCTCGATCCTTGTTGATTTCTTTGATGAAGGCATCGCGGGCTCGAATATATACTGCCTCTGATGCAGCGTAGGTCAAAGACTTGATGGTGAGGAGCATTTTCTGCTGCTGCAAACGATCCAAGCCAAAATCAGGATCGCCTATAAACATAACATTAGATCAGTACTGCGCTTGAGACAACGCCGTCGTGTATAGTTTGGCTTACCTCGCTTCGCTATGAAATAGTTCAAAACGTGAAACCGACAAAGCAACAACCTGGCATTTTTGAAAGCATCTTGCAAGACGTTCAACTCTGTCATGTCTTTATCAACCTGTAGTATAATCACGTCGAAACAAGTGAGTGTAAGTCTTGTGCCACTATATATGCTTTTCTTAACACAATAACTTCAATACTAGGCCACTCAGGGTTGTGTTCTTTGAACGCTTCAACAGCATGACGCATATTCACCGACGTTTCTTGATCCAACAACGCGAATTGAGCAAATTGACCCTTACTAAATGCGTCATGCAGCATAAAGCCAAACAACTTGTAGCGGCGATCGTTCGTATGATGTGTTGAATCAATCATGAGCACTTCCGGGAACAGTGCAAAGAACCTGCGCATGCCATGCGTCTGGAACACAATGCAAGTCGCTACATCAGCTTCATCCACAACAATCTTAGCCACGTTTCCCGTGGAATCTTCCGTAAAATCGTGGAGCACATGCTGAATCCTGGCATCGGTGTTCTCTTCTTTAACTTCGCGGTTCATGGCTTGTATCATATTGCGCACGTCCGCGGATGTTACCGCTTTGCCTATATGATCATATATGATATCACATACTGTCACATAATTGTCATTCTCGGTCACATACTCGTCACTTACCAGACATTTCTCGCACATACTGATGAATCTGCATGAACGGAGACTTGACTGCTACAAACTCTTGCACTTGGCTGATAATATCTAGATCCGTGACTTGGCGGTTTTCAGCATACGCATTTCAGATCGCAGTTGACAACGGGTGAGTATGCTGCGTAGCTTGGCGCGTAACCTTAACTCGAAACTTGAAGCCAACCTCCGGCGGCTTTGTCTTCACGCGCACCAGTGTGACTACCATTCGAGCCTGGCACCCTGTTGAGCGATGCTTTTGAAACGGCCGGGCACCTTTCGCTGCATATTGCCAAATGTCAGCTCGTTTATACCATAAATCTACAGCATGCAGTGCATACCTCGATTGCGCTTGGTCCATCCATGCGTACACACAAAAATCTTCTGATAGAACGTGCCACATGATTTATCGTAGGTCCAGGTCCTCTTCTTGCGATTGTTTCTTGATTCCACATTTATTGAGCTCCTCTTCCTGTACTTATGCACACACATGAAATACTAGCTCATTTACTGCTCCATCATCTCACATACCTAAACGGTTGGAGAGTTTCTTCACAATAGGCTTCAAACGCATCATCAAATTGATCCCATGACGTGAAGACCGTGTCGTGCATGGCCCGAGCTTAGACCGTTGTAACGGGACCACGCTGCGGATCGCACTGCCGGCGCGCAGGTACCGCGTTTTGTTCTTCCAGATCTTCATCCTCGTCTTCTTCTGCTGCGTCATCTTCACTCTCGTGATCTTCTTCTTCGTGCTCACTGCCGCTAGCGTAGGCTTCGTTGCCCTCGTCTTCGGTCGCCGTGATCCGCGCTGGCGCCACGCGCTGTCGTGCCTGCATATGGGGCAGGGGGATTCGTAACTGAAGGGGGAATCTCTGTGGCGGCAAATGATTATAAATTTGTACAGGTCGTAGAATACCGAGAAAGAATTCTATTGGAAGAGTGGTACATTTTCCCGTGAGGATGGCATGCGCTCCATATATCCGTCTTTTCCCATGTAACGGGTGAGTGACCATAGTCACTCCGTTGTTTAATTCACTGTTTACATCATTTCAATACATTTTGCAAGGTGTGCATGACTTAAACGTCGTATACTCATTTTAAGTCATTTTGGCTTGAATAAAATCATAAAAAGCAGGAGAACTTTCATCTTAGCTGACGCTAAGACAATTGCTATCGCTTTAATGACAGACTATCGCTTTAATGACAGACAACATTTCGAACATTTACTCATGTCGATTTTACAGTACTGAAGGCTTTACTAGATTGAGTCACTAAAGTCTTAGGCAAGGTTGCCCCCAAATTGTCGCCTCGTCCCGCTGCCTCCCTTTAGAACCAGCAATTTCATTCAACGTATCGTTTCTTATTCACTTCTGATTCTAGTATACAAAAACGTACTAGATGTTTGAGTGGCCTTCGCCTGTTTGCGGTTCGAAAACACTGGGAATCAGAAGTCGGGCGTGTATATGGGGGGCGGAGCCCACTAATCAAGCTCCGTTGTTTATGGTTTGTTTACGAAATAAACGAAAATCAATTCCAAACCAAGAGCCACGGTGATGAGTTGTCCTGATGGAGATAGCGCACTATCAAGGCAATCACTCTACAACGCTGGCTGTTGGTTCCTGGGAATGCTCTTCATGTTTCTTGAACTAGCGTACAGTATTTTTCTCGCTTTAAGGGCTGGTAGGTGCAGGACCTTCACTCAGTGGCTCCCAGCACGCACGACACCAAGGCCAATATGGAAAGAACGGCTTAAAGACCGGTGTTTTCAGCGCCAAGAGGCGGTTGGAAGTAAACCAAGTGGTACCAACTAGCGTTTGCTGGCCAGAACGCAATTCGCCTGGTCGTGACCAAGCGCAACGAAAGACTCTCCCGATAATGGGCAGCTCCTCCAGCAAACAGCGGTTCTCAGCTGAGCCTCCAGCCAAGAAGCCCAGCGCGTTCGCCCAGAAGACGACCCTGCCACTCAAGAAGAAGCCTCAGTCTCAGTTCCAGCCTCTGAGCCCCACAGAGCAGGAGGTGCGGCAGGAGGTTTACCACCGGCAGCACGTCATGAGCCAGGCGCTGATCCGCGGCGCCTGCCGACTGCGTTGAGCGATCGATGGAAATGGAATAGTAATAATGATAGGTTGCATTCGGTTGGTTAACTTAGTCTTCTTCAATGGCTTCCAGCGGATCCCAGGACTGGCGCCGCAGCTTCTGCATCTCGCGCGTGTAGGGCACGCGGCGACCCGAGACGACCACGAAGGTGCCGCCCACGTAGGACTGCGGGATCTTGAGCAGGGCCACGCCGCTGTCCGCGTAGAACAGGCGCTTGATGCAGATGCACTTGGGGCCCTTGCCCAGCAGCTTGCGCCAGAGACTGCGCTTGCGCTCGGGCTTCTTGGCGCCGGAGCTCTCGCGGTCGCTGTGGTCCAGCGGCTGCACGCGCTTGTCGCGGCGGTAGTTCTTGGCGCCGCAGGTGCACACGGTCTTGGGCTGCTCTTCTTCGGCTATGGACGCGGCTGCGATTTGGAACAGCATGCCGGACGAGGCCATGGGTCTGTCTGTTGCTGGTGAGTTGCTGTGAGTGGTGTCGGGTAGATTGCAAAGTGAGGCGAACAGGCCGCCGCCGCAGGGGAAGAAGGAAGATGGTGGGTGAGGCCATACACACATCCTGCGCTGTGCAGGCCGGAATGATGGTAAGTGGGACAACGCGGCCTCCTGATTGGCCGAGGCATTCGACTAAGCCGTTGCCCGTGCCTATGGCGATACCGTGCATAGCCAGGAGCCGAGTGGCCCGCCGGCCGATGAGTGGCGCCAGACGCAAGAGACAACTCACGCATCAGGCTCCGGACCTGCTTCCCAGAGGGCCTGGGCCTGTCTCTGCATGGAATGCACTGCAAGCAGGCGCATCGGCGGAAGCAAAATCCGATCGAATCCACCTTCGTGCGGTCGCGGGGGCTGAGACAAGTGCGATATGTCGGCCACGCGCTCGGCTGAATCTTCCCTCGGGATGCTCGGGGGGTTGCGCCATCGCATGCGACTGCGTTGTTGAGTCTGGCGATGATGTATCCAATTCACGTCCTTGCAGATTCAACGTCGGTCCATCACTCGAAGAAGCACCACAAGATCCCCAGTGGCTCACTCTAGTCACGCCAGTTCCACGCTTGCTCTGGCGCCGCATAGCGTGTGGCTACGACACGATGGCCAGGCAGCTTGGTACTGGCAGCGGCTCCTCCAGGAGTCAGCTGTTATAGCCGTTGATTCAACAGCATTCGCTCCCTTGCCAGAACAGATTCGGCACATAGTCAGCGCGTTGGTCAGCCTTTTGGCGACCATTTGCGCTTCTCTCGTGCGTACAGTGGAACACTGAGCTTGCAGTAGGAAGCGGCACAGAGCTGATGTGTGTTTTCACTCATCAAGTACCGTATATCGCAAAGGCACCGGCTTAGTCGAATGTCTCAGCCAATCAGAGCCTTGCACCTTGTGGGGCCGTCATTCCGACCATTCGCGATGTGTGATGGCGCGAATGTGAAGGCCACTCCACTGTGTTGCATCAAAGCGAGCTCTTGCTGGCACAAAGAGGGCACTGGCCAAGTGTCTGTGGGCCTCTGCCAGCCATGATGTGAGAAGTGCCGGCCTGCAATTTCTTGTGCGCACATGGGTGCTTTAATACGGTATGTACAGTACAATAGACATGCGACCTGTGCTTACTGTCCTACTCAACATGCCACGCGACAGTAATCAGCCCGAGCGCTGATGTGTGGTTTCACTCATCCAGCAAATGGACAGCCCTGCCCTGGCTATGTCACGCATCGACCAACACTCCTTTGAGGCAGCAACTGCAACAGAACTTGGAATATCTTCAGTCCAGCTCTTGGTTCTCTACGCTGCACAGTGCGCCAGCCGCCTGGGTCCAATGAATCGGCTTCAGCCTGCATCAACTCACCACAACACAATTCGCCTTCTCGTGCCCAAGCCAAGCACTTCTACAGTCAAACCTTCGAACAGCATGGACAACAAGGTGCGCTTCACGGAGAAAGCTCTGGCCAAGAAGCTCAAAGCGCTGGACGGAAAGACGGATACAACACAGACACAAACCAGCGCCAACGCCACAGATGCAGCAGACGCGGAGCATCGTCAGGAGATCTACCTGCGCCAAACCGTGATGAACCAGGCGCTGATTCATGGCGCGTGCCATTGGCGCTTATGAGCGATATTCCGTCCCAGCGAACGGCATAACTTGTCGTCTGTATAGCTAAAGAGGCCAGCACATTTATTCAATACTAGTACCGAACAACCTTCCTCCGTCTTGTTGCTGTGCTTCTGACGGATCAATGGAGGTGGAGAAGCCTGATCCGACATGAATGGCTTCTGTTACAGCATGCGAGCAAACTGATCGGGGGAGGCATCTGACCTTAAAGTGATGCGACACCAAACGTAGGCCCTGAGTTGATTCGGACTCGTACAGAACTGCGTCTGAAATAATAACCAGCATATGAATGTTCTGAGACTATCTGAGTCCATAATGCCCATATACCATAATTCAGTACACTCCACGCTGGTTGAAAATAGTAGACCTGGCGCTGTATTCAGCACATGTCTATTCCCGTAAATATCGGATTCTCCATAGGCCCTCCCCCCTCGTCCTCTGAGGTTCAATTGGCGTGTGAGGTTTTTCCGGCCCACCACGCCGTCGGTCAAAAGCTGATCCAGTCTCCCATGTCCATCTTCCAGCGGCGCAAGAACCCGGAGCAGCTGGTGAAGCTGCTCAAGGAGGCGCTGGCCAGCCCCAGCGCGCCGCCCAAGGCCTCCAAGGATGGCACTGCGGAGGACGAGGTCACCAAGCGGCTCAACCAGATGAAGCTGCTGCTGTATGGAGAGGTACGCAGCTCGTTCCCGCCTCATGAGTTGCTCTGCTCACTCATGTGCCGCCGCCACGGACGCAGGGAGACCAGGAGAGCAAGCCCGAGAAGTGCGCGCAGCTGGCGTCGCTGCTCGTGAGCTCTGCGCTCATCCCAGAGCTGCTGACGAACCTCAGCGGCCTGCCGTTCGAGGTACGAACCCTCGGGCGTGACATTAACTGACTGGCAGCAGCGAGACTGACGCAGGGAGCTCTCTGCAGGCGCGCAAGCACTTTGCGCAAGTTTACAACAACCTCATGCGGCGCGATCTCTCGGGCTTTGTCTTGTACGTGGAGCGCCAGCCGCAGCTGCTTTCGCTGCTGGTCGCGGGCTACGAGAACGCCGACATCGCGCTCAACTGCGGCACGATGCTGCGTGAGGTGCGTTCTGCAGCTGCGATAGTAGCCAACCAGTCAGCCGAAGAGAGAGAGAGAGCCTAACGTGTGTGCTGCGCCTCCCAGTCCATCCGCCACGAGTCGCTGGCGGCCATCGTGCTCAACTCGCCCGACCTGTGGAAGTTCTTCGAGGTGTACGTGCACCTGCCGAACTTCGAAGTGGGCTCGGACGCCTTCGCGTCCTTCAAGGACCTGCTCACGCGCCACAAGACGCTCACGGCGCAGTTCTTCTCCACGCGCTTCGACCAGGTGTTCACGGCCTTCAACGGCCTGCTCACGTCGGAGAACTACGTCACGCGGCGGCAGTCGCTCAAGCTGCTGGGCGAAGTGCTGCTGGACCGGTCGAATTTCGACGTCATGATGAAGTACATTGGGTGTGTGGCTTGTGTTATGACCTAATGCGGCTCTTGGGCTCTGCTGCGCTGATGCTGCTGTTTGCGTGTGGCCCACAGAAAGAAGGAGAACCTGAAGATGATGATGAACCTGCTGCGCGACACGAGTGCTAACATCCAGTTCGAGGCCTTCCACGTCTTCAAGGTCTTCGTGGCAAACCCGAAGAAGCCCGAGGCCATCTCGCAGATCCTGCTCAACAACCGCGAGAAGCTCATCGCGTACCTCAAGAACTTCCAGAACTCCAAGGGTACGTGGCAGTCTAAGGCTCTTCCATGCTGCCTGGATGAGGCACTGACACCGTTGCTTTGGCTTCCTGTGTGACAGAGGACCCGCAGTTCATCGAGGAGAAGGCGCTGCTGGTCCGGACGCTGGAAGGTCTCCAGCCGCCGCTGACGGCCGCCGCAACGTGAGCACAGCCAGGCTCTGTGTGTGTCCAGGATGTAATGCAATAGATCGTGAGCCGCCCATCGTGCTATTGAAGCAAAGTCCATTCTCGGTGGAGTTACGATCTCAAGACTCTAGCTCTGGCGCAGGATTGGGTAGATGTGGCGGTCGTAAGTGGCCCAAAAGGAGCAGGGCTCATGTCCATGCGTGTCGGCCACCCAGCAGCTGTGCGCAACATTCGGAACGACGTGGCGGAAGAGCGCGCCTCGCATCTCGAGCGACCGGAGACCGTACGTGTCCTGCTGGAACTCCGCTGTCTGCGTCATGTCCAGCACGTGGAGCGACTGGAAGCTGGTCTCGATGGCCTCCTCCGAGTCCACCATGCTATACTGGCCCAGAACGGAGCTTTGCCAGGGCGCCACGACGCCGTCGTCCGGCGAGGCGAAAAAGTGCGCTGCATGCAAGCGGAGGAAGTTGCGCCGGCGTCTGCGCTGCTGCTCCAAGCACGCGGCCTGAGCCTCGCAGTCGTTGATGTTGTTGAGTACGGGCAGGAAGGTGTTGGTCCTGGTCCAGGGCGTCTGGTCCGGAGACCGAGCTAGGTTGAAGTACGAGAACTGGTCCTGCAGCTCCGTGTGCTGAGAGGCAAATGCGTCGTACTCGCTCTGGAACTGGCCGTGGGTCTGCTCTGCGGTGTATCGGCTGATGTTGAACACGCTGACGGGCACCAGGATCTGCCCAAAGCCAGCGAGGTACTTGTCCAACGCGGCTCTGTTGGCCGGTTGCGGGCCGTAGAAGACGCCGTTCACGACACCCGCCAGACTGATGAACGTGCGCACTCGGTGGTCGTCCATGTGCTCGATCACAGCGCGCGCGAGGGCGCCGCCCTGCGAGTGGCCGATGAAGACGTAGCCGTGGGCGAAGCGCCGGTCCTGCCGCACGACTGACCGGATCTGCTCAATGGCCAAGGGGATCTGCTGGTTGAGTGAGCGCACGGAGCAGTCGTCCATGCAGAAGGAGAGCGACACGACGGCGCGCCCTTCGGCCGTGAGGTTCTGGTGGAAGTGGAGCCCCGAGCGGTTGTTGGAGGTCACGCCATGGAAGAAGAACACGGGCAGCGCCTTGGGGGTCACAGCTAGGGACTTTGCCTCCACTGAGGGGAAGACTTCATTGGGCTGGAAGGGGCGTCTGCGAGCCTGGGCCAGAGGCCCACAGAGCAGAGCGAGACAGAGCAGCGCCCACGCACAGGCCTTCTTCATGATCTCAGTTCAAGTGCGCATACACAGGTCGTACTTTACGTACGATAGGGTACGGTACAGTCCAAACCAACACTCATGGTCATCAATGACTTGTGAATGTTGGTCATCAACAGGCCGTTTGCTCATGAAATCAAAGCGACTGGCCTTCATCTTGGCCACGAGTGTTGTTCTGTGCGCGTGCCATCAGCCATGAGTGGTGGTCCGTGCTCAAGTGCCAATACACAAGGCGGTTGGTTGTTCTTGGCGCGCAAAGGCTCTTGAGGACAGCACTTCAGGCGGGGAACGATTGCGATTGTTTAGGTCGACATTCTGCAGGCGATATACTCGACCGACCAATAGACCGGTCACAGTGCAGCTCACTATTCAATTTACTCACTTTGAAGCAACTAAACACTTCTGAAGACAGCCATGGAGCCTGCTCTGCCTCAGCTGAACGCCTCCCAAGCCATGGAGCCCAAGCACACGGCGGCGGACCAGTCCAAGTCCGCTTCGGGCAAAGAGAACGAGCCGCAGCAAGAGAAGCCCCAGAAAAAGTACATCTCGAACGAATCGAGAGGCTGCATGCGCCTGTGACGTGCGTCCAGGCTGAGGTCACCAGTACCGGAGACGACGTCCTGAAGAAGCTTTCTCATAACCTACTTTTACCAATGCACGAGGCGCTTTAAACCGATTCCGTTTGCCCAATGGCATAATCTGTAGCGCTTACGGCCGAAGCGTTGTGGCATCATCGTGTCTGTTTGCGGCAGGTCCACTCTGTCTTGAGCCCCAACAAGATCTGGAGAAAGGCAATCACCTGTGACGAGAGGTCGACATTCCCCAGGTGATAGGTAGCCCCAACGGACATTCGGCTTACTTGAAACGTGAAG
>JAADVF010000057.1:0-73007 GCA_023334555.1 Elongisporangium undulatum | reverse complement strand
TATCTTTGGCGTCCGTCTCGATCTTCTGCAGAAGCCGCATAGTTTCTTCGGCACGCTGTTGCATGCGCTGCTGCCAAGTAGTGAGCCCAGGGGGGTCATTGCTCTTTGGCAGTCGCGTAGGCTTGATCGAGATGGAATCGACAGCAGAAGCAGCAGCTGCCGCCATGTCTGGTGCTGGACGCGGTGCTGCGCTCTCCGATAACGGCACCAGCGGCTTCATTAGGATGTCAACACACGATCTGAGTCTGCCTGTGGGGGAACGGAATCTGGGGCTCAACTCCGCCACTCCAATCAGATCGGAGCGCGTGAGCTTGACGCTGGCAGCGTGCAAGACTCGTCGTCGTCGCTCTTCCAGGATCCGGCTCTTGCGGTAGTAGACCTTCTTCAGCGTCGTCATCTCAATGAGCGTGATGCCCAGAGCGGCCGTGATCACTTCAATGTGCTTGGCAAATGCGTTGATCGGGTCTCCGTCCGTATTGAACTTGAGGATCTCCTTGAGTCGCGTCTGGAACCGCGAGACGTACAACTTCTTCTTCACTTCATTGGGAAGCCGCTACAGTACAAAGCGAAAGAGCGCATGAGAGCTGGCCCATTATATCCATACAACCACACTTACAGCGGATAGCGGGCGGAAATACACGTGGTTGCTCGATCCGTCCTGCTGGTGCCAGATGAGGGAGCCCCGATAGGACTTGTTGAACCGGAATGTGGCTTGCACCGCCATTACAGCGCTCAGATCCTTCTGCGCGTAGAGGTTCCGTCGAAACAGAAACGAGTGCACGCGCGCCTCCATGCTGGAGAACTGGAACTTCTTGACCACGATTGAGAAGAACATAGAGTACAGCGCGACCATGACACAGCCAGTGCAGGCAACTAACGCGCTCCCGCCTTGCGTCTTTGGAACCACATCGCCATATCTGTGTTTGCAAATAACAACGGTCAGTGACCGTTGGACGACTTTCTCATCCGCAAAACGACGAACGTACCCGACTTTCAAAAAGGTCATGACCATGAACCAGAGTGAGTCTTCCAGCGAGAGCTCTGCGCACACGAAATGCCCGGCTGTCTCTGCTGCTGTGGCAGCCATCCAGACGCAGTGGCCGTTCAAGGTCTCCAGTACTCGCAATAGATACGAGCAGAGCAGCAGAGAGAGCACGGAGATCAGCCCGATCTTCTGGAGCGGGTCGTCGTCCAGCACTTTCTTCATCACGAACTCCGGATACGTGAAATCTAGTATGGCAGCAGCACGCATCACCCAGTCAACCACTCAGCAAGCTCTCGCCTGTGACTCACAGACGCACCCATGCTGTCACTAAAGGCGACCAGCTTTGTCTTTTCGTGGATCGGATACGGGAAATACAGCAAATGCCGCCAGCAAATCGTCCGAAACGCAGTTGCAAGACTCAGCCAGAAGACTGCCGTGGAAGAAAACGTCTCCAGTCCAGGGTACGGAAGAATCACGGTGTAGGCGATCTCCAGAGCGTAGAGCGAAAGTTTCTTCTGCAGATCCAAGCAAGATGAGTCCAGAAAATCTGAAATCAAGCGAGGCTTTCAATCCTACCAGTCGCTCTTTCCGTGTTTGGAAAGGACACGAGCTGGACTTCTGAGTCCACAGACAACGGAAACGCACGTATGCCCGACCAAGCGAGAGCGCGACGATGACAAAGCGCAGGCAATTGGCTGCTGAGGGAGAACCCTCCGGAAGCATGAGGCAATCGGCACTCCAAGCGCCTCGACAGGCCCGATTCTCACGCTGTCCAGCAAAACAGCGTTAGTACCATCAATACGCTGGCGATACGCAAGATCTACGCATCAAGATCTCACCCAGTGATGTGAGCAAAACGTGAGGTCCAGCTGAACCAAGGAGATCGCTATGATTACGAACTCCAGCAGAGCCACCATCGTGTCACAGTTCAAGGAGTAGTGCCGCTGGAACGTTTGCGCAAGCGAGTTGTGCTGCTGTTTCGGCCGCAGGTTCTTGAAAAGAGCCGACCAGTTCACTCCCGTGTGGCTCCCGAGGTCGAGGTCAGAAGACCGTTTCCTGGTCTCTGCTTCCGTACGCAGCTCATTGGACCCGACACTTTGAGAATACTCGTGTCGGCTGTATGGGCGAAAGGCTGACCGATTCGAGACGAAGGATTGTCTTCGAGGCGAAATCATCTGCATCCTCTGTGCCTGTGGCACGTGGAGCACGCAGATGAGGGCACAACTGCTTTGCCTGCGGAACGCTTGTTTGGGAAATGTGTGGTGCTCCAGAAACAGCTCGACGGTGTTTTCGCTGCTTTTTTTTATTGACTTTGAAGCTGGAAATAGAGCAATTCATCCGTTTTCTATTGCCATCTCATCCCTTTCAAGTTCTAGGAGTAGACTCGTGGTGCTCCACACTTGCTGGATCTACTTTACGTTAACAACTGCATTGTTCTTTAGTTCATTCGACGACTCCAAGCGGACTATCACCACTGAAAATTGATTTCTTGAAAGCGAGTGCAATGGTTCACAGGTTTGGGAAACTCGCTCGTACGTGCTTTGTGTGTAGACAGATCCTTCTCGGTTCCTTGCGCTACTGTGTGGATCTATCTATTATTGTACTGCGTTAAAGGGGTATAAATGTAACCATGAGAGAGGCACTTGCGATTCATGGCGAGCTTTGAGTTCGAAATGGCCAGACTGCAGCTTGTTGCGTTGCCACGAGACAAAACCAACAGTGAAATCTCGTAGACACGGACTGACGAGACTCGATGAATTCCAGATAATTCACTTTCAAAGACCCGATTCGCTCTCCCCATCGAATGATGAACGAAGGGATTCATGAAACCTTCAATTGCATTGAAGAGCTCCGTTTGACCAGAGTATGCATTTTTTTCGGTCGAACTTACTATAAGATTCTGGATTAATTATACTCGCAAATGCGCACGATATCTTTCGCATCCGTCTCCACTTTCTGCAGCAGCCGCATCGTTTCTTTTGCTGGGCGTTGCATACGCTGCTGCCATGGATTCTAGTGGCGTCTCTGATTTGTGGCACTTCTGGGAGCTCACGCGGGATCAAATTAAACGCAAGAGCCTTCGCCGACTGAAGACGCAAGTGGGATCAATTCAAGTCCATCGCATGACCTCAGTCTACTTGTGGAGGAACAGAAGCTTTCACTGGGTTCAGTCAATTGAGCTATTCTAGCGAGATCCAATCACGTGAGCTTCACGCTCGCGGCATGCAATAATTCCCGCCGTCGTTCGTCCTGTATCCGGCTCTCGCGATTGTAGATCTTCTTCAGCCTCGTGATTTCCGCGAGTATCTTGCCTAGCGATGCCGCGATCACTTCTGTATGCTTGGCAAACCAATTGATGGGGTCACCGTCTGTGTTGAGCTTGAGAATCTCTTTGAGACTGGTCTGGAAGCGCGAGACAAATAATTGATTCTTCACTTTACTGGGGACTCGCTAAGTGCGTAAGGATCAAGCTTCGTTATCAGATGAGTCAATGCAAATGCCAGCGTTAAACACATCACGTACAGCACACAGTGGCCGGAAGAATACCACTTCACCGGATCCATCCTGCTTCTGCCACATGAGTGAGCCTCGGTACAACTTGTTGAATCGGAACGTAGCTTGGACCGCCAGCACAGGACTCAGATCTTTCTGCGCGTGCAAGTCCATTCGGAACAGGGACGAGTGCATGCGCGCTTCCATGCTCGAGAGCTGGAGCTTCCTGATCACGATCGAGAAGAACATGGACCGCAAGGCGATCAGCACGCAGCAGCTGGAGCACGCAGCAAAGGCGCGCCCGCCGTCCGTCTGGGGCACAATGTCCCCATAGCTAATAGAAAGACACGTATCAGCCATCAGCACAACCACTTGCCTCGATCATGTTACTCACCCGACTCTCGAAAATGTCATTACTATGAACCAGAGCGAGGCCGTGAACGAGAGAGCTCTGCACACACGAAATGGCCAGCGCGGCCTTGTCCAGCACTGGAAATGGCAGTCCAGACGCAATGGTCGTCCACTGTCTCCAGCACATGAAGCACATAAGAGCAGAACAGCAGCGACATGGCCGATACCAGTCCGATCTTCTTGAGCGAATCGTCGTCCAGCTCTTTCTTCAGCACGAACTCCGAATACGGGAACACTGGAACCGAGAGAGTCAAAGTGACAGGTATCAAAAGACTATTGGTCTTGGTACTCACCCACTGAAGCTGGCCGGCCACCTTGGTCTTCTCGCGGATCGAATACGGAAATACAGCACGTGCTGCCAGCTGATGAGATGACACGCGACTGCGATGCCGAGCGCCACAAGTGTCGTGGGTGAAAAGGCCTCTAGGCCTGGATACGGAAGCACGACCGTGTACACGAGTTCCAGAGCGCAGAATCGCATGACTGGCTACAGCACAAAGCGGCGTGAGCCCTATCAATGTAGATATCCCAAAGAGAGGAATTGGATATCTTGTCATCTTCTCCATCCGGATCGTGAGGTCGAGAGAGCGAAAACGCACCCACTCTCTGCACAGCGAGAGCACGACGATGCAAGCGCGCAGGCAGTTGACCACCGTGAAGGATTCCTCTGGATGCAGGATGCAATCGAGCCTATTGGAGCGACGACACGCTCAGTTCTCTCGCTGGTGTATCGAAAACGAATGGGCGTTAAGACTGACTGACCCAGCAGATCAAGCTACAGCTTACTACTTGAACAACGCACCCAGTAGGGCGATCGGAATACAAGCTCCAATTGGATCATGGAGAGCGTCAGCATGGCGAATTCCAGCAGAGCCGCGGACGTGTCCGAGTTGAATGCATATCGCTTCTGGAACACGTGCGCAAGGGCATACTGCTGCTGCTGCTTCTGACGCATTTGACTGAACGGCGCGGACCAACTCACGCCCGTGCGATTGGCACAAGGCGCTTCAGTTGGTGCCTCTGATCGGATCTTTGCATCTTGAATTGACCCGCGTCGGCTGTACGATCGCAGCATGGACCGACTCGAGAGTAACGATTGCCGTCGCCCCCTTATGACCGCCTTCTATCTGGCTCAAGGCACTCGCAGGCGCCACACCCAAGTTGTTGTGAGAGCAGCGTTGTTCAGGAGTGGGTTGTGGACTTCATAGCCAAAAGGACAGAGCATGATGAACTGGGCGTTTCGGTCTTGCCTGGTCGTTGCTGGTTGGCTTGGCATGGAGCTGATCAGAGATAATTGGAAGATGGCAGACGCTATTTAAGGAGAGGCCCCAATTCAAAATGAGTTCTGGGTCGATGGCGAGGCTTCTCGTTTCGAAACGCAGACCCCAACAACTCCGACGCAAGAGAAGACTCTCTCTCCAAGCCATGCAGTGAGAGATCCAGTCCGTTGTGCCACGTGTTGACGAACTACAGTAGCACGGTCTCCTCATGGCCTCGTGGTAGCCTTGATGGAGCGTGATGCAATGTCATCGTCAACTGTCGTGGTGTTCTGCATAAAAGAACTACCGGTAATACCGGTATTCATTTTTGTGGGACCCGCAAAGTGGGATCACGTAATCCGTTCTTCAACCAGCGAATCTGACTTGCATGAGTAATCCCTGTCATACTGCATGGTCAACCTCTACAGAACGATACCTGGCAGTGATTAAAACTGCTCCCCTATCCGCTGACTGTCCGACCAGCTGCGCGAAGAACGAACTGGAGGATCCATCCATGCCACCAGCGACTCTCTTCTCTCCGGCCACATTTCCACCCGCAGCTGAAGAGCGCGACTTGAGAGAGAATGAACAAGACCCGGCGGTTGTTATTGCTGCTTTGGCTAACAGCAACAGCGGCAATTGATACCGTGCAGGCTGCAACGGACGCGTCGGGCTCCAGCAGTGCTGCCACCGCAGTGTACGACTCATGCAGCGATGAGATGTGGAGCTACGGATGCGAGTACCTGGTACCATGCCGCATCTGTCTGACCAGAGAGGTACGTTTGGCAACCACGCATACCAAGAGCGTGTTCACTCAACTGGTTTGGCTGCGTTGTCCTAGGGCTGCGCGATTGAATCCACGACGGGCGAGTGCATTTCCACGAGCCGCATCAATGCAAGCGTTGGGACAGAGTACTACATCGCAGGTGAGGCGAGCTACTGCGACAATGACGACTCGGCCTGCAAGTCCTGCATCAGCACAGAGAACGAGGTCTGCGTTGGCGAGAGCGGCTGCGTGTGCATCTACGAGTGCTCGCGTCGATCCGTCGAGCCCATATCCTGTATTGCCGCAACGACCACGAGCTTATCCAACATCATCTTCTGGACGGCCATCAGCGCGCTCGTCGTGGTCGCCTGGAATCTGCGTCATGCCTACACGCCTAGCGTGACCTACGCCTCAGTCGGCATCGCACGGGTCGCTCGGCGTGGGCTCTGTTCCCGACGTAATGGCGCAGCGCCACCGCCAGCGACCGCCACCACCACCACCTCGTCGACGACCTTAAAGCTGGATAACTGGCGCAGCCACCTAGAAGCGCACGGCGACGAGTTCAAAGACGTCGAGCTCAAGAGCTGCTTCATCCGCATGGAGGAAGACGATGCGGAGGACCCCGACATCGAGCGGCCGTCAGCACGGGGGAGCGCTCCCGGCGAAGAACAAATCAGGCCACGATAAGGCACTTCCTAATACTTAATTCCCTACTCTTCCAGGTCCAGGAATTCCTCGAAAAGCCTCGCGCGACGTTTGCGGAGCTGACGTGAACTGGAAACACGCGAAAAAAGGCCAGTGCAATACCTTGCGTATTTTGTGCACCCATTTGAGGTGCGTCCCTGTGGTAATGCATCCACCCCCTCTGTTACACGATACGTAGATCTGTCACTCTCTCAATGTGAATCCTTCCAAGCTCAGCTGCAAGCTTCTCTCTCTCACTTGGAGAGTGATCCACATGAGGACGCAGCACCGCAGGCTGAGGTTGGTTGTACTGCTGGTGACTTTGGGCCTCCTGGCCATGGTCGCAGCGCGGCCGCAGGGCTCGTCGACCTCGGCCAGTTACGACTCCGAGTCGGTGTACGACCCCACGGATCCGTGCGCCAAGGAGATCTGGAGCTACGGGTGCACGTACTCGGTCACTTGCCAGAACTGCCTCGAACGAACGGTGAGCCCCTGCGGGACGTTGATGGCGTTGAGTGGGAGAGAAGGCTAAGGGGCTCTGTGGCTACAGGGCTGTGCGATCGAAGCCTCCACAGCGATGTGCGTGTCGGCCAGTCTGGTGAACGAGAGCGACGCGACAGTCGGCCAAGAGTACTTCTTTGCGGATGAAGATTCGTACTGCAACAGCGACGACGCGGCGTGCAAGCCTGCATCAGTGCGAACTCTAACGTGTGCACGGGCTCGAGCGGCTGCGTATGCATTTACGAGTGCGCGGTGAAGGCGCTCACGCCCTCGACTTGTGTGCTCTCGGGTACCACCAAGATCTTTACAATGTCGCTGTTTGCGGTGGCCGTGTTCGTGCCGCTCGTAATCATGTGGAGGGTCCGTGGCGTGGACGCCGCGCAGCCGACCCCGTACGCGCGCTTTGGCGCCGCACGGGTGGCGCTCATCCGCCGAGGCGGCAGACAACCGACAGTGCGCCGAACGCCGCCACGAGAGCCCGGTCCCATGGACTTGAAGCTCGAGACCTGGCGCAGCCATATCCAGCAGCACGGCGAGCATTTCAACGATCTCGAACTCAAAAGCTGCTATTTGGAAATGGACAACAACGCTGAAGACGAGCAGCAGCCGAGTCGCGGCTCCTGTTATAGCGACGATGCAGCTGGCTCGAGAACATATCCAGCATGATTTATGCCCTCGCACCGGCAAGAGGCCAACTCCTGTCGCGATCTCCCCATGTGACGACGCAGTGGAGTGTCAATTATCCGTTCTCTAATATTAACCGCAAGGCTTGAAGCTCCCGGATCCGCATTAACACCGTAACGGTGACGCCCCAGCCGCAGAGGAAGAGAGCCTGGACACACAGCAGCAGCGGTGCCGCAGACAAGGAACGCGGAAGCTTTCTGTGTCGTGCGCGCTAAGTACGACCTTGGGCAGGCAGGCTTCTGCATTTTTGGGCGTCGGGGTCCATCCCCCGGAACGCATCCCCCCATGATCAGCTGGATCGCCCAACGAGCAGCTGCCTATCTTCGGAGGAATCCCATATGGCGTTTCATTGGTCGAAAAAGTGCAATAATAGCCAATCAGAAGCGCCAGTCAGATCGGATGACGGCCTTTCCCCTGCACAAACGGCAGATCTCTGAGTCGCTCGCTGCTGCCTT
Organism: Elongisporangium undulatum; assembly: GCA_023334555.1. Taxonomy (NCBI): domain Eukaryota; phylum Oomycota; class Peronosporomycetes; order Pythiales; family Pythiaceae; genus Elongisporangium; species Elongisporangium undulatum. The sequence goes on along the minus strand of JAADVF010000057.1, from coordinate 64,769 downwards.
GATGGCGCTTGCACTATTAGCGAATTGGACCTCTCGCGCATTCATCGCTTCGCATGCAGCAGACCTCCCGTAGACTGCGACGACCGCTGGCTCTGCTAGTGCTAACGCTGCTGCTCTCGCTGGCAGCGGCCGTGGCCGCAGACGCCACGGTGGGCTCCGACATGGACGACACCTGCTCAGCGATCAGCTCCGGCAACACGTGCAACCGTCGGCTCATGTGCCAGACCTGCGTGGAGACCTCGGTAAGCAGCTCCCCTTTCTTCTGGCCATGATGGTAACGCGGTTGCTGACTCGCGCTGTTTGTTGACTTCAGGGCTGCGTGTTTAACACTGTGGCACAGACATGCGCGGCCGACTCTGGGTCAAACAGCTCCGCGACAACGTATTGCAACAGCACCGACACGGTGTGCAATTCCTGCAGCGTATCGGCCACACGACCGACCTGCTCTGGCACGGGCGGCTGCATCTGCCAGTCGCTGTGCTCGATCGTGGCGACCAATACAGCCAACTGCAGCAGCTCCACGTCGTCCGGTAGCTCTGCGAAGACTTCGACACTCATCTATTTGAGCTTTGCTGTCGCTCTGATCCCCGTGCTGCTCTACGCGCACCGCAAGTACACCGAGCGACAAGCGATCGTGCGTCGACAGCAGCGCGAGGAGCGTCGCCGCGAGCGGGAAGAGCGCCGCCGGATCCGTCCACGCCCCAAGAATGCGCTTTCGCTGACGCTGAGCGCGTGGCACAGTCATCGCGATGCCAACAAGTACGAAATGGACAACATCGAGCTGAGAGAGACCTACTACTCGCTCATGGAGGACGCGCCCAGCGGTGCACCGGATCGCACAACAACCGACGTGGACTTTGACCAAGAAGAGCAAGAGTGCCGAGGCGAATCCGCATCAGCTCCACATTCCTCATCACTGCACACGATTTCGATCGCCGAGCACGAGGAGGGCGATGAACACATCGAGATCTCGATCGCGGATCCTCCTTCGCACAGGAACGGTGACGTGAACCGTGTGTCTGACGAGTAGATAGATCTCTGTGTCTCTTCAGTGTCAGTCAGTCAGTCAGTTACAGGTTCCGTGCTGTACAGTAAATCATCAATCATCATCCACTTATTCAAGTCGGAAAAAAGTGTATGTATTTTGGTGGTAACCTGGTTATGTGCACCTTGCATGTCGGTGGGTTACGTTTACGCCCAATTCATCGGTACACTGTACCACATCAGCCACCATCAAGTTTTGGTCATCGGCAGTCACACTCTTGCTTCATCATGAACCCTCAACCCTATCCTAATTCCTCCAAATTGATTAGCTATAAAAAGGCCAGTATCTAATTTAAGGACACTTATCAGGCATAATCAGTTCAAATTCATACTAAAACTAAGTTTAATGGCACTATCTGAAAGTTCAATTCCAGTTGCAGGTCACTATTCATCGCTTATTCATCCTTGGCCCTCGCGTACTACTGTTCATGGGATTGACCATCCGTGACCATCCAGCAGATTCCCAGCCGCGTACCGTAAGTGCCCATGGGCTCTGGCGGCCATTTCTTTCCACCTGAAGGAGGTCACTCCAGGACCCGCCGCCCGACCGTCTGACCACTCTGCTCGCCCACCCAAGGCGCGTGGCGGCCTCCCCCCAGCGCACTCGCCATCATGATCCCCCGCGTCTCCCCCGTCTCCTCCCTCTGCCTCGTGATGCTCCTGCTTGTGACGCTGCTGGCCTGGACGCCGGCGCTCGCCAGTGACGCGTGCTCGCTCGTGAACGACGAATACGAGGAGAACTTCTACGTCAAGTGCAACTACCGGCCTGTGTGCTACAGCTGCATGCGCACGGATGGCTGCGCGTTCGATACATCCACGGGCAAGTGTTACCTCGCGTCGTCGACCGTGAGTCTCAGCTCGACCTCATCGTCCAGCAACAGCTCCAGCGCCAGCAATGCCTCGAGCGTTGCCAGCGAAGAAGCTGGCGTGGCTACCGGCTACTGCTCCAGTAGCGACAGCACCTGCAACGGATGCACATCCAACTGCCCCACGGGATCGGGCGGCTGCCAATGCGCCACCATGTGCGAGTCGCTCTCGTCGCTCAATGCCAAGTGCTCGTCCACGACTGGATCGTCCCACGTGGCCATGAAGGTCATGGTGATCCTCAGCGCGATCGTGCTTCTTGGTGCGCTCGTGGTCATGCGCTGGCGCTGCCTCAAGCGCTCGCACCGAACGCGCACCAAGGCTGCGGCACCGCGCGAGCCTCCCGCCAACATGCTGCAGCTCTCAGGCTGGCGCAACCACCTGCTGACGCAGAGCGCACCGCAGAGCCGCCAAGCAGCGCGTGCAGCGCTCAACGGCTGCTACATGAAGATGGACGACGGCTCGCCGCGCGAGTCCTCCTCAGGCGCGACTTTCGAAGGCGAGTCGGCGCCCACGCAGCAGCAGCAGCACACGGGCATCCACGTCTCGGACCTCTGAGCTAGACCGAAGCTCCTATTTATTTCTCGATCCAGAGGTCCTGCTAGCAAGGAAGTCCTAATAGATCCGTGTTTTTGTATCCATTCCCCAGTGGTGATTGGCGTGTTGCTGCTGTCTCGTCCTGCGTGTTCCAACGGACGACGTTTCACGTGTTGAAAATGGCTTATAAATACCGGCTCGTCTCTCTGTCAAGTGTGGACTCCAGACCTAGCCATGGAGCCCATGTCGCCCAATCGCCTGGTGCCCAAGCTGCATCTGCTGATGGGCGCCAGTAGCGACCACGAGCGGTCGAACCAGCGCCAGCCAGAGACCGTGGTCAACCGTCCAGGCGGCTATCCGTCGGATCGATCCAATAACAACAACAACCTCACGCAGTGGAACCAGCCGCATCGACCAGCAATCCCCGCCAAGATCCTCCCGGACCGCGTCTCGGGCGCCTCGATCGGCTTTGTGGAGTCGCCCAAGCTGCCTCGCATGCTGCAGCGGAAAGGAACTGACGGCCAGGGCTCGGCCTCGGCCTTCGGTCGCTCCAGCAGCAGCAACCACGCCGAGGCACTGGACGAGTTCCGCGTGCTGCATCCGAGCCTGGACCTGACGGACGAGACGGGCGAGCTGTCGCGGCTGATGCTCAACAAGTGGTCGATCGACAAGGGCGAGGAAGCGTTCTCGTCCATCTCGCTCTTCTGCGAGATGAAGCTGAACGAGGCCAAGAGCATGTCTTCCTGGGTCGATTCTCCGAACCGGTTCTTCACGACCGTGTGCTGCCAACTGCTGGAGAAATACGTGCAGCGCCTGGCCGCGAGCGAGTACCAGAGCCATGGCAAGGGCGTGGGCGTGGGCCACAGCGCAGCGTTCCTGCAGCGCATCCACCGGGAGCTTGTGAACGCCATCTTCGTGCCGTCGTCGTCGATTGTGCCGCAGTCCTCCTCCTCCTCGAGCAGCAATGCTCTGGACGACTACGAGAACCGGATCCCGTACTTCCTCGTGCGTTGCGTGGAGGTTTTCCTAATCCAGCGCATTTGAAGCTCTTACGTGACGCTTTTCAACGTAGGAATACAAGCGACTGAAGCGCAATGCGCATCTGCTGATCGAAAACGTCGAGCGGCGCGAGAAGAACATGGCCACCAAGCAGCGGTTCTCTGTGAAAATCGACCAGCTGCTGGGACGACACCAGGAACACTCGGACTCTCGAACGCAGGGCATTCTCTTCCGGGCGTGGGCCAAAACAGTCGCGAGCCAGAATGAAATTCGCACGGTAAGCCTCGCTCCGTCTTGCTCGCTCCGTCATCCAACCCTTGGCTCTATTGCTGCTCACGGCCCGTCATTAGCTGAAATGCCGCTCGTTTCGATCCTCCCGGCGCATGAATCTCAGCGCTGTGTTCCGATCCTGGCGTATCGAATCGCTGCGTCGAGCCTACCAGGTACAATGCAGTCAGTACGGCAGTTCAATTCACGCAGCACAAGGCTCATGGCATTTCTTTATGCTGCATGTAGCGCGAGAGCGTGGAGTACCAGACGATGCTGTCGCTCACAGCCGCATCGCTCAGTCGGAAGGACGTGCTGATCGCGGAAGCCGATTCCAAGATGACCTCCATGGCCAAAATCATCGACAGCCTGACGGAAGCCAACACGCAACTGGCCCTCCGGGTGGAGCATCTAGAGGCCAACAGAGGACCACGCGATGGGACCGAGCCGGCGCCAGAGACCAGCAGCTACCAGCGCCGACCGGAGGTGCAGTTTGAGCACATGGATACGCTCATTTCGCTCGACGATGAGAAAATGGACCGCACCAACCGCATGCTCCTGGAGACGCTGTTTGGCATGGCGCGCATGGTCGAGTCCTGCGCGATCCAAATGTCCAAAGACGTCATGGACGCGCTGGAGAACCAAATCGACGGCACGATGCTGCAGAATCTGGCCGAGATGGTGCGTTTGAACTCGTTTCAGCCTGCATCCTGGTTGTTTCAGTGTCGTATGAACCGTGTGGATGATAGATCCAAGCCGACAAGATACTCAAGGAAAAGACGGTGTTGATTCAGAACGGACCCGGGGCCATCGCGGAAGCAGAGCAGAAGTACGCCAGCGGCCGCCGCGGTGCGCTCCGTGATGCCAACGCCAACACAGTCACCGTGAAGAGTCTAGCGCACATGCCGATCGATGAGCTGCTGCTGCGCTGGTTCCAGATGCACCTGCAAATGTCCTCCAGTGTTGAAAAGGCCAGCGATCGAGTCGTCAAGAACTTTACAACCGATCTCGTCGATGGACGAAGGTATTCTTTTCTCCTGCACCGGTTGTTTCCAACCTGGTTCGATGCTTCGGTGAGTGATCGACAACCTTGACCGTTCGCCTGGTGTATTGCATCAATTAACCGATTTGCTGGCGAAGATGGTTCATGAGATCGATGTGGACCAGCGGCTTCGCAATGTTGCGACCTTTACTTCGCGGATCCAGCCTGAGCTGCCTGCGGTCGTGACAAGCGACAGCATCCACTCGGGATCTGTACCCGAGAACATCGCCTTCGTGGCCATGTTGTTCGGTGCTTCTCTGTAGGTTTTTCATTCCAATGGCTTCATTCCATCGGTAGTTTTCCTTACTCTTTCCTTGATTGTCAGTGGCTCCATTCGCAAGATCAATCTGGACCGACAGCGAGGAAACTTTCTCAACATCATCACGTCCTGGAAGCGCGTACGTAGTTTGTTGGTGGAAGTCAAGCGGATGAACGACAACTACGACTCGCTCATGGTGGCGCATCTGCTCAAGGAAATGCGCAGCTGCGAGTCCGTGTTCAAGCAACTCAACTCGGAGCTGTCCGTGATCGCGATCGCGTCCAACGAAACGTCGAGCACGCTCTCTCAGATCGCGTACAAGGTGCTTTCGATTACTTGGCGATGTCTGCACGCGCGCGCCTCCAACACGGTCGGATCGCTCAACACAATCGACGAGCGATGGCACGACCGCGTGAAAGAGTTCCTGCAGCTGAATCTGACCACTGTTCGCGAGCTTCTGATGGTCGAATCGGAATCCACGCACCAGCTACGAACGACTAAAACTCGCCGCACGAGCGTGAGACCAGTGCCGATCGTGTCGGAAGAGGACGTGAATATGTGTGTCGATGCGCTGCGCAGCGTGTTGGTGGTCTACTGCAAAGACCTGTACGATATCTTCAAACATTACAGGTGATGTTCAATGCTCGAGCTGATTCTGTATTCGACGCCGCCATCTGACGATCACATGCGCGTAATTGGTTCAGCGCCAGCGGAGGTGGTGGAAGCGTCGTCAGTATGAGTCTGGGCGAGTACAACAAATTCATCAAGGTAATAGGTTGCTGCTATTGCCTTCAAGTACTCTTTGTGCCTCTCCACCAAAGCGCTCAGTTTTCTTCTCATTCCATTACAGGATTGCTGTGTTTGTGAGAAAAAAGTGACGCCGCCCGTGGCCGAATTGATCTATCACATGGCCATGAACAGCGATCCTGCTGATGGTGTCCACGCCACTTTACAACGAGTGCCTGATTCGAAAGAAGCCAATCCGGCTCCTGAAGCCGGGGCAGAGGACTTGGAAGAGCGCGAAATGGTCGGTCGAGAGTTTGTAGACGCGCTGATCCGACTCGCAGCAGCCAAGTTCACGAATCTACCGCTGCAGGAGCGAGTGCGGGAGCTCATGGAGCAGGACATCCTGCCCAATGCGCTTCGATCGCAGTCGGAAATCTTCCGAGCCGAAGTCAACAATGCCAAAGTCCACGCTGTCTTCTTGAAGCACAAGCTGCCGATGCAAAACATATTCCGGTACTATGCCTCCATGCATTCGCTTCGTGAGCAGCAATCCACGATCGCTCTGAAGGAGTTCCTCATCTTCGCCAAAGACTGCAAACTCATTGGCAGCTTTGTCACGGAGCAAACGCTGAAGCAGGTACTCGTGAATCTCCAGCATGACGACGAGCCATTCGCTGGTGACGACAAACTGCGCGTCGACTTTATGGACTTCCAGGAAGCGATCGCAGCGCTGACCGAGTACGTGATCTGTAATCCGTACGTGCCGCTCTACAAACGCATCGAGCAATTCATTATCGAGATGATTCTGCCGCGAGCGCGACAAAAGAAAAAGACTAGCGGAGAGTGAGCCAAACCTACAACAGTTTAAATTCCAGGGTATACGTTAGCGAATGACTGGTGGTTTATTGCCTGCCCGCATTTTGGACAACAGTTTGTCTAGCAGTATCAAGCATTATACGTATAGGGACCATTCGAAAGTAGTTGGGATATGTTGGGGAACCTCAAAGTCACCAGTTGAACGACCGGAGCTCTGGCTGAGTGCCGTCGTTACCTTGAGTATAACTGAAGGAAGGGCACTCAATGATGTGGCCCTACTGTAAGTCTTCGAACTTCGAATATGAATGCATTTGTATTGACTGTGACTCGATCACCTGACACACGAGCACTCTAGTATTAGGAAGAGTCGTAAATACGAACAATTTCTTTCGCATCTATCTCAGTTTTCTGCAAAAGCCGCATTGTTTCATCCGCACGACTTTGCATGCGCTGTTGCCAAGTGGCCTTTGTCCCAACGTCCGTCGTTTGCGTCTTCGGAGGGCTACTCTTCAGTGAGGCAAGACTAGCGGTAGGTGGACCTAATACTTCAGTGGATGACCCTGACGCTTCGGTAGGTGATCCTGAAGCTTCGTTCTCAAGCGAAGACAATTGTTGCCTGAGTACGATTCCGATACAAGATTTCAGCCTGCCCATCGAGGAATTAGTGGACATATTGTCCACGCATGCTAAATCCGACGGGGTCAGCTTGACGCTTGCCGCATGCAGCAGTCTACGTCGTCGATCTTCCAAAATCCGGCTCTTGCGATAGTAGATCTTCTTAAGCATCGTCATTTCCACGAGCGTAATGCCCAAGGCCGCTGTGATCACTTCAATGTGTTTGGCAAACGCGTTGATCGGGTCTCCATCCGTATTGAACTTGAGGATCTCCTTGAGTCGCGTCTGGAAGCGGGAGACGTACAACTTCTTCTTCACTTCGTTCGGAAGGCGCTAGAGGTAAAGTCAAATACAGCGCTATGTGAGTACAAGAGAGCACTACTTGCAGTACTAGATGCTTACAGCGGACAGCGGCCGAAAGTACACTTGGTTCGATCCATCCTGCTGGTGCCAAATCAGCGAGCCCCGGTAGGATTTGTTGAATCGGAACGTGGCTTGCACAGCCATGACGGCGCTCAGATCCTTCTGCGCGTACAGATTCATTCGAAAGAGGAACGAGTGGACGCGCGCCTCCATGCTCGAGAACTGAAACTTCTTGATCACGATCGAGAAGAACATGGAGCAGAGAGCGATCATGATGCAGCTAGTGCACGCGACAAACGCGCGTCCGCCCTCTGTCTTCGGCACGATGTCCCCGTATCTGCAGGCATTGACATTCATCAGTTGGGAGTCGATAAGAATATCGTCATTTCAGTAGATAGCTCACCCAATTTTCAGGAATGTCATCACAGTGAACCAGAGCGAGTCGTGCATGGAGAGCTCTGCGCAAACAAAACGTCCCGTAGACTCTGTGGATGCTGCCGCGATCCAGACACAGTCCCCGTTCATGGTCTCCAGCACTCGCAATCCATAGGAAAACAACAGAAGGAGGATGACAAACAGAGCGCCGAGTTTCTTCAGTGGATCGTCATCGAGCACTTTCTTCATTACGAACTCCGGATACGTGAATTCTGAAGCCATTACAGACACAACAACAGAAGCTTAGCACACCACGCCACGCGTGAGTGGAGCACTCATTTGGCCCTCACCCAAATTGTCGCTGAAGCTAGTGACCTTGGACTTTTCGTGAATCGGATACGGGAAATAGAGCAAATGCTGCCAGCAAATGATGCGGATGACAACAGCAAAGCTCAGCAGGAAAAGCCCGAACGAAGAGAAGGATTCCAGGCCTGGGTACGGAATCACGGTGACGTAAAACATCTCGAGCGCGTAGGGGCCGAGTTGTCTCTGCAGACGTCAGAGTTAGTGTTAGTGATACGAGCGAGAAGAGCGAAAATATGTTCTTTACCAGGCAGCCCATGGGCGTTTTCGAACTGGGGGTCGATTTCTGGCTCCATAGGCTCCTAAATCGTACTCCTGCTCGCCCGAGAGAGAGCAGTGCAATCAAAGCACGCAGGACGTTGGCGACTACGAACGAACCCTCTGGAAGCATCGCACAATCGATGTTCTGTGACTGACGGCATGTACGGTTTTCACGCTTGGTACCAAAGAGTAAGTCAGACAAACGATACTCAAATCCATCGCAATGCATAATGGGCCTACCCAGTACGGCGAGCGAAACGTAAGCTCCAGCTGAATTAAGGAAAGCGCAATGATCATGAATTCCAGCAAGGCGACGACTGTGTCGCTGTTGAACGACAGGCTCTTCTGGAACGCATTCAACAGCGAGCTCTGCTGTTGTTTCGGGCGCAAGTTCTTGAAGAGCGCCGACCAGTTCATGCTCGTGCGGCTTCCGAACGCTGAAGATCTCTTTCCCGTTGGCTCCTCGGAGCGCAACTCGTCCGATCCTGGCGATTGGAATGACCCACGCCTGCTGAATGATCGAAACCCCGACCTGGGCGGAGCAAACGAACTCATCCTCCTGGACATTTTCGCTTTCCCGCGTGACGACCGAAGGTTAAATGAGACTCTCGCTGCCTGCTGCGTGCTCGACTGAGTACGATGGAGACTGGGCAACCACTAAACTATCAGCAGCGCGTCGTTTGGTTATCTCTCGAAAGCTGTAAATAGATGGCAAAAACCAACGCGAATCTATTTCCTTGTCTTGACCACACGTGGGAATCTAAAGGACTTCCGTCGTGTTGTTTGGCTCTACGTGGCGCTTGAACGCAGAGACCACGTTATGAAGCAGCATGGCGATCGTCATGGGGCCGACACCGCCAGGCACCGGTGTGACGCCTCCAGCGAATTGCTGGGCTTCGTCGAAGCTCACATCGCCGACTAGTTTGAACCCGTCCGCATTGGGCTTGCCGTGATACTGCTGCTCGTCCGTGTCTTGCACAAAGTTGATGCCGACATCGATGACAATGGCGCCGGGTTTGAGCCAGGAACCACGCACGAGATACGGCTGGCCGCATGCCGCCACCAGCACATCGGCCTGTTTGACGTACTGCTCTAGATCCTTAGACCTTGAATGGCACAAGATGACTGTCGCGTTGCGCTTCTGCAGCAGCATGCTCACGGGATGGCCTACGAGATTGCTTCGTCCGAGTACGACAGCAGTCTTGCCCTCCAGATCGACCTGCTCTGCGTCCAAGATGGCGAGAATGCCCTTGGCCGTGCACGGGATTAAGTACGGATACCGGTTGCGCATGGCGAGCTCACCCACGTTGAATGGATGCAAACCGTCTACGTCCTTGGACGGCTGGATGCGGTCGATGATCTGCTGTGCGTTGAGTCTGTCGGGCAGCGGGAGCTGCACTCCATTAGGTGAGCCAAATGCCCTACCAGTCCTTTCAAGACCATGGAAAAGCGAGCCTCACCTGCACAAGGATGCCGTCGATGGTAGGATCCTGGTTCAGCTTATCCACCCGCGCCAGAATCGCGTCCTGTCAAGGTTAGCCACACTTCGTGAATCGACTGGGAACCGACCAGAAGCGACATGGAAATCCCACCTGCGTGGCGCTCTCGTGGAAGAAGAAGTCTTGGGACCGGATGCCAGCCTTGTGACAGGCCTTCTGCTTGTTTGCAACGTACAGCGCCGAGTCCTTGCGGTCGCCGACCATGATCAATCCAAGCGCCGGCGGCTACAGAGCGACGCACGACCAAACAAACCAAAGCGGCGTGGATCTCAGCAACCGCGCGCATCTACAAAGCCAGACTCAGCCGACAGACGCAGAACGTACGCGTCCATGTGTCTCTGTGAGCGTTTGCACGTCGCTCTTGATGTTCGCGCGCAAGGCACGCGCAATCGCCTTGCAGTTGATCACGCGGGCGGAGCTCATGGCCCACAATTCGCCTGTCGGATGATTGGCGTCTTCAAAGCACCAATCACCCAATTGTCCAAAAAAACAATCACCCATTTCCACAGAAAGTCCCTGGGTTCTACTCATGTTGCCCTTCAGTTGCTGATCGGAAGGGAAAGCAAGGAGCCATGGCTGTTCAAGTGGGCGCGGGCTCGGCCGTGTGTGAGGAGGCGGAGCTGCGCGGCTCCATCTCCATCGGCCGCCAGACGATCGTGCATCCCAACGCGCGCGTGCATGCCGAAGGATCCTGTTCTCTGGTGCTTGGCGACCGCACGATCGTCGAAGACCGCGTGCTCATCGCGAGCGACGGCAACTCCGAGACGATGGCCATCGGAAGCGACAACCTCTTCGAGTCCGGGTGCGTGATCCGATCTGCGCGTGTGGGCAGTGGCAACTGGTTTGAGCCCAAGGCCGAGACCTCGCCCGGCTCTGTGATCGGCGACAATTGCCTCATCGGCAGCGGCGTCGTGATCGCGCCCTACGAGCACGTGCCGGATCGCACGATCATCGTGTGCGTGCAGAACGAGCAGGGCAAGACGCGGCGCATCGTGCGCCAGCAGACGGACTACTCGATCAAGGCGCGCGAGAGCATGACCCAGCGGTACCTGGAGACCTACCTGGACGCCAAAAGCGCCCATGCGCTGGCTAAGAACCATCACGTGCTGCCGGCGGCTCAACCGTAAGTGTGAGTGAATATATGATACCAAATGGAATGCGTTCTTGCCTTAGTAGGAGATGATTGCTATGGCTCCGAACTATTAAATCGGGTCGGTGTTCAAGAGTCGGCATTACGATCCGTTCCTTCTCAGGGCTTTGAACAGGTGCTATGAGTGTTGGCCTCGCGTTGCTATAGAGATGCATCCAATTTCCAGTCAACATGGGCGACAGCAGGGACAAGCACCACGGAGAGAGAAAGTCGTTGTGAGGAACGAACTGACGCTTGCAGGTCCTGCGTTTGGTGCTCTATTTCCAGCGTTCGGCTGTCTCGAAAGCCGTTTCAACACCGCGACCGTTGTTGTTCCTGGGTCTCTCGTTCTTCGCAGGAGCTGCACGACCGTAATCGAGTGCGACGGCAAAGCCAACAAAGAGCGGAAGAGCAAATTGCGCTGCGCTGTGCCATTGCATCGCATGCGTTCTCGGTTTTGATTAACGCGCAGAGTTTGTCAGCACATTGTGCAGCAGAAGGGATGGACATCCCCGTCAAACCCGTGATCCCACGTCGTGTTTCGTCTCGGTCACTTCTGAGGAGTAACCGATCATCTGATGTTGGTTTGAAGCTGGAAAGTGTCATACAAGATATGATCAATGCCTCGGTAAGGTTCTGCACCATCAGCAGTGGCGAATGTAGGCTGACTTCGCGATGAGTAGCCAGGAACGTGCCCACATGATGACAGTATTTGCGATATATCAGAGCGCTACAATTTCTACGCTCACGGCAAACGATTCCTGGTAAGTCCTTCAATTATTTCCTATTAATTCTCACATTGATCTTTAATCGTTTGTCATATCGATTTCTAGTTTTCTCCGCGATCTCTGGGATTACTTCCCGAGAGCAATCGATTTCGGCAAATGATTATCTGGTGTATCACTTGGAAGCGCTTTGATCAGCTTGTTCTGCTTTTGATTTTCCTCAACTCTGTGATACTCGCAATGGCCGATTATCGATACGTCCAGGATAATGGTGATCTGGACTCCTCCGGTTCATTGCGAAACACCGTGGTTAACTACGCGGATACAGTGTTCACTACTTTGTTTTCAATCGAGTGCACCTTGAAAATCATTGCAATGGGTTTGTTTGGTGATGAAGGTGCATACTTAATGGATCCATGGAATTGCATGGACTTCATCGTCGTATTTATTGGGTAAGTGCGAAGAATGCTCATATCGAATATATTTAAACACTTACAGTACTGCGCATGCTCAGAATTCTGGCCGTCATACCAGGAATTCCAAACGTCTCGGCTCTCCGAATATTTCGCGTCCTTCGACCCTTACGAAGTCTAAATGCTGTTGCTGGTGAGTTTGGTTCCATAGTACTGAAATTCATTGCACTAATCATACACGGTTATCGTTAGGCATGAAAAAACTGGTGACTTCACTATTGAAGTCGATCCCAGAGCTCATTTCAGTGGTCGCCTTCCTCTCGTTTTTATTTTATCTGTATGGGCTTATTGGTGTTCAATTGTGGAGTGGAGTTCTTCATTCACGATGCCGACTAACACCGTATCCACTGCGACTTGAATCATCGATTTCATTTTCGGCATTTCCTGCGTATCAAGATAAAGTCATTCAGAATTATACAGAAATGGCTTGCAAAGATGACCAGGATATTCAAATACCGCTATCCAAGGACAGTTGGAGTCACGATACCTCTCCATGGAAGATCCCGAGAGTTTGTTTCTGGCCTATTGCTGTTGAAGCTACCAAGCAAGTTTGCTCGCTTGATGGTATCTCGTATCGCCAGTGTCCGATTGGACAGGTAAGATTGGCGTTTCCTTCGTCTGCACACACCTCCACTTGCTCATTGAGTTCTGTACTAGACATGTGGGTCCGATTATGATGATTTCGGGAATTTTCGTTTCACTCATCCAGATTTATTGATCACGCAACGTGTGCTCAAAAGTGCCACGTACAACGCAGACCTAAGCTGGGGGGTTATTCACTTTGACAGCATTTGGGCTGCTTTAGTGGTACTCTTCCAGTGTATCACTACACAGGGATGGTAGGTTGTATAAAATTCTCACGAGCCACGTATCGCTATGATGATAACAGAGTGATTGTTGTAAATGTTGCTTTTAAAAACAGGAGTTCAATCATGTACATGCTCCAAGATGCTGGTTACGAAATGCTTTCTGTGGCGTATTTTGTTTCGTTCATAGTTTTCGGATCATTTTTCATGCTTAATCTCACATTGGCTGTCATTTGGGAAAACTTTTCGGAAGCCTCAGAAGCTGAAGCCGAAGAGCAAAACAAAACTGACGATCGTGTTCGCTCGGCTCGGCCCACAGTGCGTCACTTGAGAATGGAAGCATACAATGGCTCAAAAATCAGGAGGGCATTGAGCAAATTTGTACACCATTGGATTTTTACGGTTGTACAAGCCCTCCTCATTCTGATGAACACAATTGTTTTATCACTCGACAAATACCCGATTGACGATAACCTTGACAGTATACTCGAACTGATGAATTTCATATTAATTTTAGCCTTCACAATGGAAAGCTTGGTTAAAATCACTGCTCTTGGCTGGGATCGATGGACTCAAGACCGCTACAATATATTTGACGCCGTTTTGGTTACCGTGAGCTTGCTCGAAGTTGGCTTATCACCGCCAACATTTTTGTTTTCAACGAAGACTCTAAGCAAATCAACCGCAACTTCATTTTCTGGTCTGCGTTCTGTTCGACTTTTATCACTGTTCAAGCTCGCAAGGTTGAGTAATTTGCTTGTACTAGTTTCGTCATTCATTGTTTAACAATATTTTGTTAAACTAAATGTAGGTTGTGGCCATCGCTTCACAAGTTACTATCAACGATGCTCAGCACGATAAAAGAAGTTGGAAATTTTGGCGTGCTATTCATGCTCTTCATTTATATTTACGCTCTGATCGGCATGCAGGTATTTTCAAATCAGTTTCGATTCGACGAATTGGGATACCCAGTTGACAGATATCACGCCGCAGCATACATTCCTCGGGCAAATTTTGACACGCTGATCTGGTCCATGGTAACCGTGTTCCAGGTAAGTCTAACCGAATTGCTGTGTAGACGGGAATTTGTATTAATATTTGATGGTCTCTGGACTCCAGATATTAACGGGAGAAAACTGGAATAATGTTTTCTATGACGGATGGCGTTCTACCGGTTGGACGTCTGTCTTATACTTCATCTCGTTGATAGTGTTTGGAGACTTCATCATGTTAAATCTCTTCTTAGCTATTCTCCTCGGAAACTTTGAAGAATCAAGTGATGAAACCAAAACTGCTGAGCGCGAGTTGCTCAGACAGAAATCACGAGTTACTCCGATGCACTCACTCCGTTCCGAAAGAGAGGGTGTTGATGATCACACTGCCATTGAAACTGAATACAGCACTAAAAGTAGAAGATTTTCACGCGTTCCTTCAGCTCGCAGCCGTCGAACGTCTATTATGCATGTAGATCAATCACCATTTTCGCTTCCGATGCCGCCTATTCAGCGAACAACAACCAGATCCTTGTACATATTTTCCAGGGATAACCTGATTCGAAAACTGGCTACAAAGGTGATTTTGCACCCAAATTTTGATGCTTTCTCGTTCGCCATGACAACCATCAGCTCGATCGGAGTTGCCCTAGACAGCCCTCTCAATGAGCCAGGTAGCATTTTGGTCAACGTACTCTCTTGGGTTGATCTAGCAATAACGGCATTTTTTGTCATTGAAGTTATGGTCAAGGTGATAGCGCTTGGCTTTTTCATGGACAAAAATTCATATCTACGAAGTAGCTGGAATGTGATGGATTTTATCATTACTGTGATTGCTGGATTTTCGTCATTCAATCGAGGTTCGCAGTTTAAGCTATTGAAAACCCTTCGTATCTTCCGTGCCTTACGACCTCTTCGAATGATCAATCGAAATCCAGGCTTAAAGCTCGTGGTCAACTCGCTGATTGCATCCATTCCAGGAATTGTGAACGTGATTGTTGTTTGTGTTCTCATTTTTACAATTTTCAGCATTATTGCCGTGAACAATTTCAAGGGCAAGTTTGCTGGCTGCTCTGGTGCCGAGTTCGACGCATTGACAGTGTCACAGCAGAATTTCATTATGCACCCTCGAATATGGGGGAATTTGACATCCGACGAGCAGATGTGGTTTAATTCCACTTCTTCTTTAGCGTATGAAAGCGCTTCAGCTGCAGAATCAGTTACATCTCGAGTGGTGTGTGAACTACTTGGTGCAAATTGGGGAAGTACTATTCCGCAAAGCTTTGACAACGTGGTCCGCGGATACCAGACATTGTTCCAAATGACAACGGGGGAAGGCTGGGTTGACATCATGCTTGCGGGTGTGGATGCGACGGAGGTAGACATGCAGCCTATCCGAAATCATCGCGAACGATGGACGCTATTTTTTATATCGTTCATGCTCGTGGGCACGTTTTTCCTCATGCAATTATTCGTCGGCGTTGTAATTGAAAACTTCAATCAAATGAAAGAGAAGCTTGATGGTACATATCTACTTTCAAGCACCCAGCGAGAATGGCTCATAATCAATGATTCAATGATGAATTTGCATCCGATGAGAAAGCGGCGAGTCCCGCTAAACAACATTCGACGGGCTTGCTTTCGAATAGCAAACAATCCCAATTTTGAGCTTGTGATCATGGGCTGTATCGTGCTCAATACGATACTAATGGCACAACATTATTTTGGAGAAGAAGATTTGTATCGAAAGGCGATTGATTACGCAAATTACACGTTTGCCTTCATTTTCTCTCTAGAAGCAAGCATCAAAATCATTGGTCTTGGTAGTTATTACTGGAAGGATTCGTGGAACATATTTGACTTTATTCTGCTCCTTGGCTCGATCGCTGGCATACTCTACACGTACTTTGGTGGGACTTCTGTGGGCACTGCTGCGACTTCCATTCGAAGCTTACGTGTGGGAAGACTTTTTCGGCTGGTTCAATCAGCTCCAACATTGCGTCAACTATTTAATACCCTCCTCGCCACGCTGCCATCTCTTGTGAATATTGGTGGAGTTCTCTTTCTGGTTCAATTCATCTATGCGGCCATGGGCGTGCAGCTGTTTGCAAAAGTGAAATTTGGACAGCAAGTCACAGCAGATGCAAATTTTCAGACATTGCCTAAGGCAATGCTGACGCTGGTACGTTTAGATGCTCGTACTGGCCTTTGCTGATGTTGTTGTGGTGTAACTTAATTTGTGCTACTTTAGACTCGATGTGCCACTGGAGAGACGTGGAATGATTTGATGTACGAGCTTGCATCACAAAGCGATTGTGAATCTGATCCGTCGTACGACGCCAACGTTTGCGGCTTTCACAATTTCAATGGCTGTATTGCGTTGAACGGCTGCGGATCGCCGGCAGCTTTTTTCTACTTTTACAGCTATATGATGATGGTCTCGTTTGTTCTTTTGAATATTTTCATCGCTGTTATCCTGGAGGGCTTTGCCAACGAAAAAGATAGAGCCGATGGCGTCTTGCTTCCTGTCCACGTAGGTTACACATTTGTGGAGCTTTTTTTTATTCATGACTAACTATATGAACTGTATAGTATGAAAACTTCGTCACAACCTGGGCAAAGTTTGATCCGGACGCGACTGGCTTCATGGAGTGGCACCAGCTCCCGAATTTTCTTTTGATGCTGGAGCACCCGTTGGGCTTTGAAATTTTCAGCAAACCAACCAAGAAGGACGTACTCGACTTTATCGGTGATGGACGATGCTATGCTCGACCAGAATGATTGCGTCCTTAACCTTACACTTCGTTTGTGTCCAATAGAAATCCTGAATGTATCGATATATCGAGGAAACAAAGTATTTTTCAACGATGTCGGTCGTCATCTTGGAAAGTTTGTCATGGATTCTGTACGTAGCATCAATCTATTGCTATTCTCGCTGATGGAATTACTTTTTACATTGATAATGATCCCTCAGATAAGTGATGATCCCCATCTCACGCTCCCCAGCTCCTTGAAATTGGAGCGTCGCTGGCGCAAGCTGCTGGCAGCTAGGAAGATACGCAAGGCGGATATGTCTTCGTTTCGAGTGAACCATTTCCATGCTGCTGAAAGAATTCATCGAGCCGTAAAAGCTGCCATCTTCCGAAACGACGTCAAAGAGAAAGTGCAGAAAGCGCAAAATCTGGTGACAACCTTTGTTCACAAAGAAGCTCAGCAGCTCGTTGGCCCATCCACATGCCACGAGGACAACATCGAGAATCAACTAGCAAATGAAGCTGACATGGTCCAGTCGTTTGAAGTTGATGATCTGTTGCAAGTCGCAGACGAGATATTGAGTAGTATCCTCGGTATCGACACGACACAAACTCATTGATGGCTATTTGTCAAGCGCCTATAATATTCCAGTGGGATGGCGATAGTGCTGCCTTTATTATGTATCAAGGCAGAGCTAACCGATTCATCGTGTATGAAGGTTATAAGGACTCATTATACCAAATATACAACGACATATTCACGAAAACATTCGCAGTTGGACAAGAGTTTATCACCACGCAAGTCGCTTCAAGTGAAACAAAGGAATTTTTTCTTCATATACTCATAATGCAGTACCATGTCATTTATGGACGTTTCCGTGAGTATAGCCGCATCAGTGGTTTAATTCGAATTCACGATCACGAAGTGTACCAGTCTAAAATATTGGTGGGCAGCGCAACTGCGAGCATTTGCCAGTTCAATGCGACCCCAAGCAAACTGCAGCTGAAGGAATGGGTTACACGCGATGCGATAGCAACAAGTTGTTTCTTGCTTCTAGTGATGCACGAGGAGAAAACGACTCTCTTGGATCTATTTTGGCTTGCGAAAACGTAACTTCGGCGGAGCAAAACTCCTGTAATATGTTTCATTTTAAAGTTGCGCGCACAAAGCATAGGGCCGGACACAAGAACATCGGCATGGTTCAATCAAGGAGGGATTCAAATGTGTCCCAGTTTCGATCTCTCAGTGGCCAAGGATCGTTCCAAACCGACCGATCAGATGACTTGCGCTCAGTGGAACCAAGTGGGAGCAGACCCACTCGTCTTGGGAGCCTGCTAGTGAACTGGTCAGCACTCTTCAACAAGACGCGGCGAGCGCAGCAGCAAAATGCCCTCGTTATCTCGTTCCAGAAGCGTCCTGCGCTTAACGCCGATAGTGTGGTGGCTCTTCTCGAATTTGTCATCATTGCGATCTCTTTGGTTCAGCTGGAGCTCACGTTTCGGTCGCCATTCTGGGTGAGCGCATGAATCGAATTTGGTGGCTGCATCAACTGCGTTTCCTTAACCGCACTCTTTGATGAACAGCGTGAGAATCGTGCATGCAGAGAAGCGCGCCATCTCGACTGCGCAATGCTTCCTGAGAGTTCGTTTATTGTGGCCAACGGACTGCGCGTTTTCATTGCTGCCCTTTCGATTTGCCGGATATCGCTGCGATTCAAGTATTTGTGGAACCGAAAGCCGGAGTGGTATCTCGAGACGCCAGCGACAAAATTGGTAAGAGTCGCGAGGAACCAACAGACTGTATTTCCACGAGCTTGGGCTCACGGTCTCGGTATCTGTATGACAGCGGAAATGTTGTCCGTACATGCTGGAAATCATGTACACCGTCATATTCCCGTATCCAGGACTTGAAACGTTTTCATCGGTGGTGCTGTTCATGCTGAGTATCTCGGTTGCGTTCCGCACCATTTGCTGGCAGCATTTGCTGTATTTTCCGTATCCGATCCGCGAGAAAGGCAAAGTGACTAGTTTCAGTGGCAACCTAGGTCAGTGGCTCATTCACTCACTCGCTTGAATGTGCACTCACGCAGTGCACTGCTGGCATGATGAATCTCTTCGCCGCAGAGTTCACGTACCCCGAGTTCGTGCTGAAGAAAGTGCTGGACGACGATCCGTTAAAGAAAATCGGCCTCGTATTTGTCATCCTTCTCCTGTTGTGCTCCTATCTGCTGCATGTTCTGGAGACCCTGAATGGCGCATGCGTCTGGATCGCCGCTACTGCATCAGAGATGACCGGGCATTTCAATTGTGCCGAATTGTCATTGCCAGATTCGCTTTGGTTCACGGTGATGAGCTTTCTGAAAGTCGGGTGAGCAACATGCGGCGAACTCGAAAATGGCACAGGTACTTACAGCAGTGTATCTGTAGATACGGTGATATCGTGCCACGGACTGAGGGCGGGCGTGTGTTTGTCGGCTGCACTAGCTGTCTGATGATCGCACTGAGCTCCATGTTCTTCTCGATCGTGATCAAGAAGTTCCAGTTCTCCAGCATGGAGGCGCGCGTTCACTCGTTTCTTTTCCGCCGAAACCTGTACGCACAGAAAGATCTGAGCGCTGTCATGGCTGTGCAAGCCACGTTCCGGTTCAACAAGTCCTATCGAGGCTCCTTGGTCTGGCATAAGCAAGATGGCTCTGACGAAGTCTATTTTCGTCCACTGTCTGCTGTGCGCATGAGTATTAGAGCTGGTAGCTTCTATGATGTGCGCTAACCCAAACCGTTTGATGTTTTGTAGCGCCTTCCCAACGAGGTGAAGAAGAAGCTGTACATCTCTCGCTTCCAGATCCGGCTCAAAGAGATCCTCAAGTTCAATACGGATGGCGACCCGATCAACGCGTTCTCAAAGCACGTTGAAGTGATCACGGCAGCGCTGGGGGTCACGCTGGTGGAAATGACCATGCTCAAGAAGATCTACTTCCGCAAGACTCGACTCCAGCGTGAGCGGCATCGTAAAATGCTGCACGCAGCGAGCGTCAAGCTGACGCGATCGGATTTAGCTGGCGTGGTCTCCATGGCTGTGATTGATACAAGAGCAAGCAGACTGAACTCATGCACGGCGTTGAAGAGCTACGCGTCGTCTCTCTCTGATAACGAGCCTGCCGCCGTTGCTGCTGAGTCTGTTGTCCCTACACAGCCCGACATTGACCTGAACCAAGCGTCACGTGGAGTCGTTGTCGTGGTGGAAGGCAGCTGGCAGCAGCGCATGCAGCAGCGGGCGGAAGAAACCATGCGGCTGTTGCGGAAAATCGAGCTGGATGCAAAAGACATTGTGGACATGTACGATTTCTGTGAATGATTGATTTAGGTACAGCAGAGAACTAGTTGTGTCCTTGATTCCACTTAAGCTGTAATTACGCAAGAGAGCACAGCGTCCAGTATGCTCGAGTGATTGCTTATGCATCTGATATGGCAGTAGTACGTTCCAAACACCAGGGACCGTGCGTGAGAGAAGAAGTCACCGGATGTGGTTCAGCGATCCCTCGATTGAGCGCGACCGGGCGTTGGAATCCGAAACGGAAATACTGAAGGCTTTGCGGCAGGGCGAACAAGACTGGGTTTGTGCCATGGGTTCCGATACTGTCATATCGGTGATAGACCGGATGGAAGTAAGGGTTGCAAGCCAAGGTGGCCAAGGTTTAACCATGTTGGGACTCGTGAGGGACTCATTGTCGACACAAGACGCGATCGGGTCTGGATTTTCAATCAAGGACAGCGGCCGTACTTTGACGCGTCGGCACCGATTGAGATCGGGTCGATGCCAGGGTTTCACGCTGAATGGCTTCAGTATACGCGACCAACGTGTACGAGCTGGCTTGGAATGAGTGCAAGGATGCAGAACGAATGAAATCCGCACGCAAATGGACCGATTTGCTCATTTGTCGAACGCAACGGGACGCATTGGCCCACGACTGTTCTGGCGTGCGAGCAAAAGTACGAGACTGTGATGGCAACAAGAAAATGGGTCCTAATAGATTCCATCGGTGCTAAAGTTAAGAAGGCAGTCTGGTCTCGTTGCGCATCATCAGTGCCAGCTCTCCTCCAGCATCAGCTCAAAGTGCTGGTCGCTGCTGATGACCATGGAGATGTCTGCGTAGACCTCCAGGAATTGCTGTCTCGAGATCTCAGTCTCTCGGGACGGCACGAGCCAGAGCTCGTAATACTCTGTCATGGCCTTGTCTGGAGTCAGCACGTTGGCGCCCACGCGAGCATCAATCGATGGATCGTAGAGGCGGCAGAGCTCGCTCAGCGTCAGTCGGCCGTCCGCTGTTTTCTGAACCAGTCGGTCGTAGGCATCCGCAATCCGAGCCTTTCGGGCCTCACTGACTGGGAATCGCAGCGCTGAGAGGAACGCGCTCATGGAGAAGTGGCCGGTGTTGCGCTACCGAATACATACCAGCGTGAATCAGAGAGAGACGTGGAGCCATAGCAACAGCACCACTCGTACCTTGTCAAAGGAGTTGAAGGCCAGATCCAGGTGCTCTTCCCGCAGCGGCAGCTGGTGCTCCTGCTTGAGCAGCAGCCACTTGACTTCCTCCCGGCTGAGGTGGTTAGTGCCTCTGGTGTCGGACCGCATGAGGTTCACCAGCAGCAGCCGGAACGAGTACAGACTCGGCGCCATGAAGCAGCGCTGGATCACATTCACGACCGCACCGGTGCTGGCGGGCTCCGGCAGCCCACGGTTGTCCACGGCTTCCTGTGGCGATCCAGCCAGCAGGAACTGCCAGACGTTGGGCGGCAGGTTGGCTCGGCCCTCCGTGTCAGCCGTGCGCGTTCCGATCACTTCGGCACCGATGTTGTGGTACTTGCCCGCGTTCTTGAGGCCATAGGCGCACAGCTCGAGCTCAAGGCCGTAGTCCGTCGGCTGTCTGTTCTTGTACTCGGTGTAGAGCGGCTGGCCAGTCATCTTGTGCACGATTGCGATGGGGTCTCCGGCTCGGACGGGCTCGCCTTCGGACAGCAGCTTCTCGGTCTTGGCCAGGTCGGCGCGCACGCAGATCCAGAGCGCGGCGCTCTCGGGCTCTGGGCTGAGCCACACGCGCGGGTTGTACGTGATGGGGCTCATGGACGTCTCGGTCTTGAGTCCGGACTTGAGCAGCAGCGAGGGCTTGAGCAGCACGCTCTTGTCGTCCACGAGCAGCGCCTCGTTGCACGCGATGAAGAACGGGTCGCCGTAGCGCAATGGCGCGCCCTTGCAGCTCAGATCGAGTGCCTGGCCGCCGGCCAAGGCGTCTTTGTAGCCCGTGGGCGACACCAGGCGGAATGTGGTGCGAGCCACGGGCGCCGAGGCCTTGAGCGCCGTCGAGACGGTCACGAGGAACTCGCCCGAGCCGATGGTCGGGGTCTCCTCGAACACGTTGCAGGCCAGCAGGCCGTCCGACTCAAAGTGCTGCATGGACACGGCGTCGTTCAGATGCACGACCCGCTGCGCGTCAAAAGACCGCGGCGCCGGCTGGTGCAGGAAGTCGTGCTTCATCTTGTGGCTGGCCAGCAGCGAGCCCTGCTTCTTGCGCAGCTGGAAGTCCTGCATGCGCGCCTCCTCCAGCATCAGGTCCTCGTTCCAGTTGCCGATCCGCGTGCATGGCGCGTAGCGGCCGGCGCCGACCAACTGCTGCGGCGTGAACTGCATCGGTCTCTCTCACTCTCTCGCCGTTCTGGGGTTTTGATTGTGGCCGTAGCGGCGCGCGAGTCGTCGGGCGTTGCGATCAGTTCCAAGAGCCGCCCGCTCGTTATAGAACGCAAGGACAGATCCCATGCGCCGCTGGATCGCCGCTGGGCTTCTGTTGCTGTGCTGGGCTCCGGCCGCCGCCGCGTCGCTGCCCGGCCTTGTCCTATGCGTCTGCAACACGACGCTCGCGACCACGTCCGTCGTATCCAGCACGGCCAGCTCCACGCAGACCGCCAAGTACGTGCTGCCGAGCTGCGTCAGCGACGTGTTCGCGACCACGGGCATCCGCTGGTACATCAACGGCCCCGTGCGCAGCGACGTCACGTACTGGCAGGACGAGCCCGTGACTTACGACACGGGCCGCGCCGCCAAGCGGCTCATCGCGCTGGGCTACCGCTGCTCGCTCACGCAGCTCTACGATGCCAGCACCAGCTGAGCTCGTCGTCCTCACTCGTGTCTATTTACTAGTATTATATAAAACGCCCCTCATGCCGCCTCCCATGCCCCCATGCGAGTCCTGCCACCTTACAAGTGCTTCTTCTTGTACTTGATGAAGCGCACGAGGTTCAGATGCGTCTCCTTGACGTGGGCCACGAGGTCGCGGTCCATCTGCTTGTGCTCGCTGCGCAGCTTGGCCTTGACGGCCGTGGCCGTGCGCTCGAGCGCACCCAGGAATTGCAGGCTGCGGAACACGGCGTCAAAGTCCTCGTCGCCGTAGACGTCGAACACGGCGTTGAGGGCCTCGGCCACGACCTCGAGGCTCGAGTCGTTGAGGCTCGAGAGCAGGCACCGGCCGATCACCTCGTTCTCCGCGGCGTTCTTGGTGCGCTTGCCCACGCAGCCGATCAGGCCGATGGTGTTCATGCGGGTCTCCATGGACGGCGACTGCAGCGCGCGGGTCATGATCAGGTTGGCTTCGTCGCCCGAGATCGGCAGGTCCTTGTGCTCGGCCGAGGCGCGGCGCATGGACGACCACATGGCCGCGGTCGTGGCGGCTTCGATGTCGTTGGTCGACGTGCCCACGAACTCGAACGGCTGGGCCGAGGACTCGATCTTGACGTTCGAGTAGAGCGTGCACAGGTTGCGGAACACGGTCGAGAGCGCAGACTCGCCCAGCACTACAGAGAGAGAGAGAGAGGATCAGTTGGTTGTGGCCAGAGAGCAGCGTTCAATGGCGTTCGTACCGGCACTGGAGACCACCTGCAGCAGGTTGTTCACGGCGTTGCACACGCGGATGCGCATCTTCTCAAAGTCCGCCACTGCAGGTACATACGTCAGTCAAGAAGGCTCCAAGCCATGCAGCAGCAGACACGAACGACGTACCAACAGTGCGAGCAGAGAGCTGGGGAATGGTCACCACACCCTGGAGGATCGTCACGCATAGCTGGAAGATCGGGCTGGCGCTCAGTGCCTTGTGCGCAGCGATGCCGCTGCCGCTGCCTTCGCCGCTAGTCTCCATGTGCGACTGCGCGTACTCCTCCATGGCGTCTTCGTCGTCGCTACCCCACTCTTCCTCGTCATCGTCTGTATCGCAATCAGAGATCAGCCACCCAGATTTACGCACAGTCAGAGATCCACGTACTCTCGTCGCCAGGGGCGGCCAGGTCGGCCACGAGCTCCAGCGCCAGAGCCAGCGTCTGCACGTTGTCCTTCCACGTGCGGAGCTTGAGCTGCGCGTTCTCAATCGACGCGCGCTCCTCCTCCGTGATCAATTCGCCATCGACGTTCTCCTCGTCCAGCGTGGAGCGTTGCGCGAGTTCCCAGTGATCTGCGACGTGCTGCGCCAACTGCGTAACGTTCACAGCATCGTATGCCAAGGCGCGTTCAATGACCGGCAGCAGACGCACGACGTTGGCCTCGGCCTGCATGATGGCCTTGATGTTCATGGCGATGCCAACGGCCGTGAGCTTGATCTGCTGCGAGACCTGGTTGCTCTCGACCGTGTCGCCGATGATCTTCTGATACGCGGTGTTGCCACCGAAGATCTCGTTCAGGCGCTGATTGCTCTCCGTGATCAGCAGCAGCAGCTTGAGCGTCTCCAGCAGCAGCACCGGGTGCGCGCGGCTCTTCTCAGCGATGAGCATGATCGGGGCCAGCAGGTTGCCGCCCGTGAGTTCGTTGATTGCGGCCTGGCAGCTCTCGCACAGGTTCGAGAGTAGCGCGATGGACTGCTCCAGCACCTGCACGGCGTGCAGGTCGTTCTTCGCAAACGTCGCGGCCGTGGCGTTCTCCGTGATGATCTTCACCAGCGGTGTGATCACGTTCTGCGTGGTCATGAGCTCGCAGATCTCGATGCCGCCGGTCACACTGATGTTGCTATAATGCGCCACACACACGTCAGCCTCGAAGTCCGTTGAGAGAAGATGAATAGATGGATCACGAACCGAAGCGCACCGAGCGCGTGCAGGCGCACCATCTTAAGCGGGTCCACCATGCGCGGGATGAGCTTCTTGAGCAGACCCGAGTCGATCATCTTCTGTAGCTTCTTCTGCAGCTTCTGCTCGTTCTGCTCGTTCTGCTCGTCGCCCACCTCGCCGTACATGGTGGCCAGCGTCACGCACGTGGCCTCACGGATCGATCCCTCTAGCGCCACGAGCTGTTCAAGTCATGGCATACACAGGCATGAGTTGTCTATCGTATAGCCAAGCATGGCACCGTGAGCGTAGCTAGGCAAGAGCACGTACGCCCTTGAACATCTCAGCCTCGTCCGCCATCAGGCTGGAGTAGTCCTCTGAGTTGATCTCCTCCATCTCCATCATGGTGAGCCCGCCCGTGGGCGGCACCTGCTTCTTGTGGCTCGTCGAGCGGATCTTCTTGGCCTTGCCCATGGTCGTCTGCTCTGCTCTGCTCTCTGCTTCAAGCCGCTGCTTCCAAGTGCCGCTTCGAACTGCGCCGCACGGCCAGCCAATCAGTCAACGCATGCCACTCAAATACGCGCCCACATGGGTCCAAAATGACGTGCACCACACTAACGTCACTTTAGGTGTCCACCACCTTATGTTTGTAACTTGGTGTTCACGACACCATATTTGAGGTACGATACACTAATTTATGTTGAACTTTGCGCGTAAACCCTTGGACGGATGCGGCTCGGTCCCGTCTCTTGTCCCCGACTGGCGCTCCTCCTTCGGTGGCCCATAGATCGCCAAGCGCCCAAGAGGTCAGATCAAGATGCTGCGCTCCGTGTCGTCCGTCGCCCGCCGCTCGTTCAGCTCCAGCAACCGCAATGTGCTGGTGGACCGTCTGCAAGAGGAGCTGGCGGCCATCGAGGCCGCTGGCACGTACAAGCAGGAGCGCGTGATCACGTCGCCGCAAGGTGCAGCCATCACGGTGCAGAACGCGCGCGTGCTCAACTTCTGCGCCAACAACTACCTGGGCCTGAGCAACCACCCCAAGGTCGTGCAGGCCGCCAAGGACGCGCTGGATTCGCACGGCTTTGGGCTCAGCTCGGTGCGCTTCATCTGCGGCACGCAGGACACGCACAAGCGCCTGGAGCAGGTCATCTCGGAGTTCCACGGCACGGAGGATACGATCCTGTACCCTTCCTGCTTCGACGCCAACGCCGGCCTGTTCGAGGCCATTCTCGGCCCCGAGGACGCAATCCTCACGGACGAGCTCAACCACGCGTCCATCATCGACGGCATCCGGCTGTGCAAGGCCGAGCGCCACCGCTACAAGCACATGAACCTGGAGGACCTCGAAGCCAAGCTCAAGGCCACGCAGCACTGCCGCACGCGCCTGATCGCCACGGACGGCGTCTTCAGCATGGACGGCGATGTCGCACCACTGGAGAAGATCTGCGACCTGGCCGAACAGTACAATGCGCAGGTGTTCGTGGACGAATGCCACGCCACAGGTTTCTTCGGCGCCACGGGCCGCGGTAGCGACGAGTACTGCGGCGTCCAAGGCCGCATCGACGTCATCAACTCGACGCTCGGCAAGGCGCTTGGCGGCGGTACTGGCGGCTACACGACCGGCCGCAAGGAGGTCGTGGACATCTTGCGCCAGCGCTCGCGCCCGTACCTGTTCTCCAACTCGCTCAGTCCGCCCGTGGTCGGCGCCTCGCTCGAGGTGTTCAGCATGCTCAGCGGCTCGTCCGAGTACGTGGATCGCATTCGCACCAACACGCACCGCTTCCGCGACCGCATGACGGCCGCCGGCTTCACGCTCAAGGGATCCCGGTACGTCACCCCGCTATTGTCAATATGGCTCAACGATTCAGAACACTAACACACGTTGTGTGTGATCTGGCAGAGACCACCCGATCGCGCCAGTCATGATCGGAGACGCTCGTCTGGCGTCGGAACTGGCCGACGATATGCTCAAGAAGGGCATTTACGTCATCGGCTTTAGCTACCCAGTGAGTTCCGCTGGTGTATTGGGAACCATGTGAACAGAGCTTCTGACCACAGATTGTCTATTATTTAAGGTGGTGCCGCAAGGACAAGCGCGTATCCGAGTGCAGCTCTCGGCGGCGCACAGTCTGGAAGACGTGGACCAGGCGGTGGACGCGTTCATCTCCTGCGGCAAGGCCCGCGGGCTTATCTAAGGCAACGGCTCCTCTCTGGGCACGACTTTGACCAGTGACGGCAGGTTCTTGTTTCTCGCGAGGATCTCCTGGATCACGGTGCCATTGTCCAGTCCGATTCTGAGCAAGACAGAGACGGAGGATCAGTGTGTATGCAGAGTGGCAGCTGAGGTACTATCAATATACGTACGTGGCCGCCCAAATCATCAATCCGGCGGCTTCTTTCGGGTCGCTCATGAGTGGCAGAAGCGAATTGTCGCTGTTGATCATGAGCATCCCAGCGCCACCAGCGTCCTGAACCACTCTGTTCGTCCACGAACGCGTCAATCCCCACATAAGCAAAGGGCTAAATGATCCTTAGCATGGGCGCTTACCTCAGTTTGGTGCCGAAGGAGCAGCCACCGCGTTTCACCAGCACCACGGACCGCGTGGCGAGAACGCCGAGCCCTCGAATGTGGCACGCAGTCTCCAGTGGGTACGCGTTCACCACTCGATAGGGCATCGTGGGGATCGACGTGGCTCCAAACAAACCAGGCAGGATCTGGAAGTCGTAGAAGGCGCTGGAGTGAGCGCTTTTGGTAGATGGAGCAGACGCATTGATGTACCAGAACTTGAGCATCTGCCCAGCTTTCTTCACATCCTGTTTGTACGGAACACAGATCAGCAGTCAGACTTCGAGTCACCAAGACATATCACCCACGTACTCGTCGAACTGTCAGCTGCTCGTTGGTCAGTCGAGGCGGAACGACTGGAGCGGTCGGCACATCGCTTGGATCTTCAGGGGACAGCTCGATCTCTATTCCCAGTGGAGTCAAAACAATCAGACTTGGGGCCTAGAAGCACAGTGTACCAACAGCAAAAACGAGCTATACCTGCTTCTTCATGCTCTAGCACGGACATGATCAACTCACCATCGAGCTTGGAGACCCTACAATCTTAGAGTGGTCAACGCCATTTCCTCCATACTGGTATCCACGCAAAGGAACGTACATGGTCACTGGCAGCTCGACCACGTCGCCAGCCGGCATGAAGGAGGAGAACCGTCCTTCGCCCTTCACATTGTTCACCACGACCACTGCGTCGCCTCCTGCGTTTTTCACGTGCTTGGCTTTATCAATGAACGTGCACTCGCCACGATACACCAGGTAGACCACAGGCTTATTGGGCGTAGTCGTTGGCGCCGCTGGGCTTTGAGGCAGCGCCACGCAGGCCATCGTCGGATTCGTCAGAGCCAGCTTCGCCGTCAGGTTGCCTGCTTCCTCCAGCTCAGGCTCGCGGCTCCAAGGAGCCACATGCAGTCGCATGCGCCATCCGCGCAGAACTGCAGGCTCCGTGAACGCAAGCGTCCAGTTTTGAACCGAGACAGCGGAGGCGGCTGCCAGCAGATCCTGAGCCGTCGTCTTCACGGGAGCATCGCATTTAAACACCATTTTCCGTGGCGGCGACGTGGCGAGATACGCCTGCACGACCTCGTAGGGGCCCATGGCCGACGTGTCGAGGTCGTTGAGCTGGATCAGCTGGTCTTTCGGGGCGATCACATTGAGCTTTTCGGCCGGCATCTTGGGCTCGAGATGGCTCACGACCGTTCTGTCCGTGGTGTGGAGGTCCCAGTTCAGCCCGATGGGTCCTTTCGTGACGAACTCGACCTCGTAGCGGAACTCCTTGCCGTTGTTGCGCTTGCCTCGCACCTGGTCGTGCGGCGTCATGCGCAGCCGCTCGTACTCTTCCTTCTCACGCGCCTCACGCGCCTGCTTTTCAATCTTGGCATTCGCTTCGGCGGCCTTGCGCTCCTTCTCTTCCTGCTCACGTGCTTCTTTGTTGTTGGAGGCTACGACCTGCCGCTCCAGCTCTTCCTGCTGCTGCTTGGCCACCTGGGTCTTCCACACTCGGATCTCCTGCTCGCGGGCGGCAGACGTTGGCTCGAATTCCAGCTCGCTTGGGTGGAACAACTCGATTCGAGCAAAGCCAGACAGTCGATTCGATTGCGTGCCGTGAAGCGGCTTGAACAGCGGGATCACGGCGACTTGGCCTGTGGGGCCCTCGAGGATCTCTCGCAGGCTTTGCAGAGAGACGGCCACGCCATCGACAGCCACGAGACGGTCTGTCGGCTGGACGGACGGAGGAAGAGGAAGGTCGTCCGGATCCCTGCATGTCTGCTGTGCGCTCTCGACTGAGGTCTTGGCAGCCTGAACTCGAAGATCCTGCGCACTCTCCAGATCCAGACCATGGATGTTAAGCGCCGCAAACGGCACTTGGAAGCGAAGAGAGTCCTCCTCGATCGCACCAGCTGCATCCCCAGTACCGGCAGTATCGCTTGTAGGGTTGCAAGCGACCTCGTTGGGTATGAGCACAAGAGCGCAGAGCACGCACAACAGGATCACTATGCGACGGCTCATGCTGGCCATTTGGATACACCCTTTGGGCGTGATCTGGCGTAATTGACGTAGTCCACATTAATATTGGCTATACTCAGATAAATCAGGGTATAAACCCAATGTTCCACTTTTGACTGTGGTATGTGTAGGTTTTACATGAGATTTGAAAAACCCGTGTTCAGGTGATTGGTTGCCGCGAATGATCACGCCATGACCGCCATGGGCCATGCCCACCAAGCTCTCTCTCTCTCTCTCTGCTTGTCGAGTCCACCACGAAGCGGATCCGAGCGACGTGTTTCTGCTGCCGAGTTACCCATTTTTAGTTGATTCTTTGCGTGAATTG
This sequence comes from Elongisporangium undulatum, assembly GCA_023334555.1. Classification (NCBI taxonomy): domain Eukaryota; phylum Oomycota; class Peronosporomycetes; order Pythiales; family Pythiaceae; genus Elongisporangium; species Elongisporangium undulatum. Next base: position 34,890 of record JAADVF010000057.1, on the reverse strand, counting down.
GTGACTGTGCGCTCTGATTCCGCGTTTCCAATCCGCCAGTTGGGCGTCAAAACCGCAATCAATACCGCGCATGCTTAGCACCCGAATCCGCAATCGCGTGCGTGTCTCTCGCCAGCCGCACGATCGGCCGTTTACGACCAGCACCCATGAGAGGGAGGGAGAAAGCCTTCCGTCGTGGACCCCCCCCCTCCACCCCCCATCACCTCCCCCCTGAGCGCGTATCTCTGCGACATGCTCACTCCAAGCGTGCGCGTGCACCCCAAGCAGCAAAAAAACTAGTTTCCTAATCTAGTGTGACACAAGCCCCATAGTAGGACTAAATCAGGCACTAAATCCTACTTTTGACGTGCAAACGCCAACCTTGCCCTTGAGATCCGGGCGGTGACGCCATGCGGCTGGCACAGAGCTTTCATTTCCGAATCGGCCGCCAAAGCCTCAAGTTCCTCACAAGCGGATCTCCCCCCTCCTGCCCAAGCACTCTCCACCATGCCGATCATCTCCATCAAGGCCCGTCAGATCATTGACTCCCGTGGCAACCCCACGGTCGAGGTCGACCTCACCACCGAGCACGGCCTGTTCCGCGCCGCGGTGCCCAGCGGAGCCTCCACCGGCGAATTCGAAGCGCTCGAGCTGCGCGACGGCGGCGCCGCCTACCTGGGCAAGGGCGTGCTCAAGGCTGTGAGCAACGTCAACGACATCATCGCCCCCACGCTCATCGGCAAGAGCGAAGTCGACCAGGTGGCCATCGACAAGTACATGGTTGAAGAGCTCGACGGCACGAAGAACGAGTGGGGCTGGTGCAAGAAGAAGCTCGGCGCCAACGCCATTCTGGCCGTGTCGCTCGCTGTCTGCAAGGCCGGTGCTGCCGCCAAGAAGACCCCGCTGTGGCAGCACATTGCCGACCTGGCCGGCAACCCGTCGCCGTGCCTGCCCGTGCCGTCGTTCAACATTATCAACGGTGGCTCGCACGCCGGCAACAAGCTCGCCATGCAGGAGTTCATGATCCTGCCGGTCGGTGCCGCCACTTTCTCGGAGGCCATGCAGATCGGTTGCGAAGTGTACCACAACCTGAAGAAGGTCATTAAGGGTCGCTACGGTCTGGATGCCACCGCCGTCGGTGACGAAGGTGGCTTCGCCCCTAACATCCAGGAGAACGGTGAGGCTCTCGACCTGATCGAGGAGGCCATCAAGCTCTCGGGCTACACCGGCAAGGTGCAGCTCGGCATGGATGTGGCCGCCTCGGAGTTCTACACTGGCGCCACGGACGCTCGCTACAACCTGGACTTCAAGAACCCGAACGCCCCCGAGTCGGCCAAGCTGCCCGCTGACAAGCTCATTGAGCTGTACGAGTCGTTCATCACCAAGTGCAAGGACACGAGCCCCATTGTCTCGATCGAGGACCCCTTTGACCAGGATGACTGGGAGTCGTGGATCAAGTTCACGGGCAAGGTCGGCCAGCACATCCAGATTGTGGGCGATGACCTCACGGTCACCAACCCCACGCGCGTGCAGAAGGCCATTGACACCAAGGCTTGCAACGCCCTGCTGCTTAAGGTGAACCAGATCGGCTCCATCACGGAGAGTATCGAGGCCGTGACCATGGCCAAGAAGGCCGGCTGGGCCATCATGACCTCGCACCGCAGTGGTGAGACCGAGGACTCGTTCATTGCCGACCTCGCCGTCGGTCTGAGCGCCGGCCAGATCAAGACTGGCGCCCCGTGCCGCTCGGAGCGTCTAGCCAAGTACAACCAGCTGCTGCGCATTGAGGAGGAGCTCGGCGCCAAGGCCCGTTACGCTGGCGCGGACTTCCGCAACGTCGAGAAGCTCGGCAAGTACGCCTCGTTCTAAGCCACTATGCTAGCGATGGCCACCAACCCACCATCTCCGACCCCAAAAGAAAGGAGTCGTGTTTTCTCCACTATCATGGCGCAGTATTTGCATTTAGTAGCGATCAGTTTAGGGCAATCTGCATTTGCGTGATAATGGTACAGTTTGATTGTTGTCCGTCTGTCTGCGTTGAGTTTTGAATGGCTGCAGGTATGACGTGCATTCACTTGGTCAGTCGGCCCTTTTTCATGGTGCTCGACTGCGATTTGAAGGCCGAGTAGTGCGCCGTGCCGCCGTACACCTTCCGGTCGGGCGTGAAGCTCGTGTATCGGTCCGACGTCGTCTGCGAGGGCGAGCCGTAGGTGTTGAGCCACTGCTTGAGGCTCTGCACATTGGGCGACTCAGCTGCTGCAGCGCTGCTGCTGCTGGCATTGGTAGCGCTTGTCGCATGGTCAATCTTGTCGCTCAGCTGGTCGATCTGCTTCTGCAGCTGGTTGACCTGCTCCTGCAGCCGCTGCACCTCTCCACTTCGGATGGAGTTCTTGGTCTCGTCTGGTTGCTCATAGTACGCGAAGTACCCAGGCCGCTTGGACGCCGTGATCGCAGCGTCCAGGTTCTTGCACGTCTTGCGCGAAACCTCGTTGAAGCCGCCAGGAGCTACGGAAGATTGCGTCACACCATAGAACGAGAGCAACGCAGAACAACTCGTATCGAACATACCGCACAAAAGCTCGTGGATGCGCTCTGCCTTGAGCTTCTGCTGCGCCAGCAGCTCCAGCTTCTTGGCCACGAGGTCGTCCGCCATGTTGTCAACTGGCCTCCCTCCTCATGCCCAGCATGCACAAAAATACATTTTGCGGTCAAAAGCGTAATTAATTTGAGCATGAGTTGCCTGTACCCGTGGCACTGGTACACTGGCGCATTGAGCGTTGAACCAGTTGATCGCCATGCTTATGCAGCGCGCTCTGAGCGGTGGGCGGCCGTGTGGGCGGTTCGTGGCCGCCATGGACCGGTCTCGGGTCTTGAGCTCTGCAGCACCTGACGCGGCAGCCCAGCAGAGCGAGGGTGTCTCCAAGGAGACCTTTGCGCAGCTGCTGCACCGATGCGGGCTGCCCAACAAGAAGCTGCATGCGCTGTACTCGGACAAGGCGGGTAATGCGACAACAGCAGCTCTTGATTGATTGCGCTGTACTAAGAACGATGCCTTTTGGTTACAGGATGTGCTGCGCCTGAAGGCGAGCATCCGGTCGCCGTGGCACTCTCGGGCGGAGGCGACAGCATGGCGTTGACGCTGTTGCTGCGCGAGCATCTCAAACAGCGCCGGATCCAGACGCCGCTACTGGCGATTACAGTGGACCACCAGCTGCGACCAGAGAGCGGTGACGAAGCGCAGCAGATCGCCGATATTTGCACCCAGAAATGGCAGATCAAGCACGTCACAGCGCGTTGTGAGTGGCGCGATCCAAACAAGCAGACTTCGCATACGGATGCAGCTTTGGCCGAGTTGCCGGTCAAACCACGCGCCAGCAAAGTGCAGGAAGAGGCTCGCAAGTACCGATACGAGCTGTTGCGTCGTGTCTGCGAAGAGCACAAGGTCAAGCGGCTCTTTGTGGCGCACAATCAAGGCGATCAGCTCGAGACTGTGCTCTTCCGTCTCGGCCGTGGTAGTGGTATCAATGGACTGGCCGGAATGGAGAAGTCGGTGACGTTCTTCTCCTACGAACATGAGCCCTCGGATTACGACTCTAGATCAAAAGAGACGGATGGTGATGATGAAGACGACGACGATGACGAGTATTCGTTCGAGGACGTGAAGCTGATGCGACCGCTACTGCCCGTGTCTAAGGCCGATCTGAAAGCCACGTGCAGGCGCTTCAAGCAGGATTGGGTGGAAGATCCATCGAATGAAAAGCTCCAGTTCGATCGCATTCGAATCCGAAAGGTGACTTGCTTGGCTTTGCTTTTGAAAGGCGATTGAGTGCTGATGCTTATGATTGCTGTACAGGAACTGGAACGCCTGGAATCCGAACAAGGCTCTGACGTGCTGGATCTGCTGTGGTCTTTCCAGGAAAATGCTGCAAAAGCCAAGCTAGAGTTTGCACGAGCAGGTACGAGTGCCTCTAGTTCTCTATTGCTATTGATGAGTACTTACCGCCGGCCTCTTTTTTGATAGAGCGACGTATCTTCCGAAAGTATGTTTCAAGATTGGAGCCCGATCTTGTCGTGCTCCGAACGGCGTTCCTGGACGATCCACGAATGTTCGACGAGCTACGTGTTCGTGTGGTGTCTGAGATCGTTCTGACGATCGGTAAGAAGGAGACGCCGCCTCGATTGTCGTCAGTCACCCGCTTCATTTCAGATTTGAATTCACTTGCGAACGGAAAGTCGCTGACGCTTGGTGGCTGCCGGGTGGGTTTGCTGTGCATCTGGAATTGAACTGTTGCGTGCGTGAATCAACTAACACATTGCTTTGCTTTACGTAGATTTCTCTCAAGGAAAAAGGTCGCAAACTGTATTTCCAACCGGAGAGGCAATCCAAGAAGTCAGTTTAGCTTCCGACTATCACGATTTCAATGAACCCCCATTTAGAGCATCACGGCGTTTTGCTGCAATCTAAAATTATCTGGCCGTCATGTTGCTGATCTGTGCCTTCGGCACCTTCGAAAAGCTCAGCATGGCCGAACGAGCATCCACATATTGAAGAAACAAAATGCCCGTAAATGCTGGCCGCGGTGCCGACGCCAATGAACAGCAGGATGATTACGACGCCACAACCGCTGATCGTAGTGAGGAAAAGCTGAAAGTGGTGATACGCGTTCGGCCATTGAGCAAAAACGAGCAGCCTTGGGCTAATCAGTCGGAAGAAATGCCAAACCACGTCGGAAAATATGATCATGACGGCCTATCCAATTCGCAGCCAAGCTCATTGTGCATTCAAGTACGTGGGAGCCGTTCGTGTTGAATAATGGTCTTATGTATCATGTCATTGATTGCGCTTTTTTCAAGGATAACAACGTACTATGGGAAAAGAACGGCCAGCTGAAGATGCTCATGGCTGATGCTGCATTCAGTGGGTTGGTCCCGCAGGAATCGGTCTTTCAGAGCGTACAAGGTCAGATGATGGCTGGAGTTGGACCAGCGGAAGTTGTAGCTCAACATCTATCCAACGATTAACTAGACTGCGTGGATGGGCTCTTCGCTGGATATGATTGCAGTGTGTTCGCATAGTAAGTGGTCATGAGAAGTAGCACGTTGAAGGCCAAGCGCTTACCTCTTGCAGAGCTGATTTGCTGTTTGTTCTTCTTGCATCAGTGGGCAAACTGGCACAGGGAAAACGTACAGTACGTGGGTAATCCACTCTCCTCTCTCTGGTATATGTTGCGCTTGAGTTGACTTGGATCTGTTTCAATGCAAGCGATGAGTGGTTTGGAACAAAATGCGCGAGAAAGCAGCGGATTCGTGATTCGAGAAGAGTACGGAGTCGTTCCTCGTTGCATCGACAAGATCTTCGCCCTTGTAGCAAAGGAACAAGCGCAAGACAGATCGATATCGTTCAGTGTGTATTGCTCTTTTATCGAGGTATTGCTAGTGTTCGAGGTCTAGTGTTCGATACTTAGCACACAACTGAACAATTTTCTTTGATGATAAGATATACAACGAAAAGATCTACGATATCCTCGCGATGGAGGGCGAATCGAACGCGCCAGCTCCACGAAATGCAGATCGAGGCAAACCATCAGATCGTCGAGCAGGCTGGAACTGTGCAAAGGCCAGCAAGGAAGCCCCGTGTCTTCAAATCCGACAAAAGTTAGACGGCTCAGTCTTCGTTGATGGACTCACCTCGCGACACGCCATGAGCAAAATGGAAATGCTTCAAGCGTTCCGAGAGGTAAAGTTCCAGTCATTATTTACACATTGTCCGGAGTAAACCTGACTCTGGTTGTGATTGATAGGGCTCTCTGAATCGGGAAGTTCGAGACAATCTTTACAATCAATTTAGCAGTCGTGGCCACTCCATTTTCCAAGTCACACTACGCAAGAATATGAGCCAAGATGGCAGCGGATCGCCCAGCAAACCTGAAAAGAACTCTGATGGAACTACGCGAGCGAAAAGCCGATTATCGCGACTGTTTTTCGTGGATTTAGCGTAAGATTGGTTGCAGCACATCTCACTTTTCCACCTCTTGACTCAATTTTGCATTGTTCAGGGGGTCGGAGAAGTGGCATGTCAGCGGCAGCGAGCTGACAAGCAAGTACGCCAGCGAGCTCGCCTCGATCAACAAAAGTCTGTCTGCGCTCACCAATTGCGTTCTGGCGCTCACGCAAAAGGAGCGCGCGCACGTGCCGTTCCGCGACTCTGTTATGACAAGATTACTTCAGAGCTGTCTGAATGGCGCCGGCAGGACAGCGTTTATCGTGACGATAAGTCCAGCAGTGGAAAGTCTCGAGGAGTCTTTCGCAACGCTGCGATTCGCAGAAAGATTAAAAGCTCTTCGATGTCGTCCAATACGAAAGAAAGTGTTCAGCAATGAAGCCATGGGTGGCCAACGCCTGTATTACGAGCAGCAGATCCAGACAATGCGGGTGAGAGGCATGAGGAATACCCTGCTAATTGCTTTGATGTATTGATGTGTCTTTTGTGTATAGCTTGAAGTCGACAGGCTGAAGGCGCTGTTGAAGAAGGCCCACGAGAGAAACCACGAATATACCGATGCATCCGCTAACAGTGCGCTCATTGAAGAAAATCGACGCCTAAAAGAGTTGTTGATGCATTCCGAACGCACTCGACTCGCCGAGCGGTTCGTTGGGCATGGCATTTGTGGGGAGTTGGGCATAATATGTAGCTAATTTGCTTGTTCTGGTGCCTGAAGTGGCGATAGAATGAAAGGACGAGCTGGGGGAGCTCCTTCGCAGCAGGCGGCAGGTGCCCATAATCCAATTTCTCGGCAGCAAATGGCTGGAAGACAGATCGTCAAGAGTGTTCAAGCGGAGGAATCGTCTTATATTCGGTCCAGCTCGCAATCCAAAGCAAACAATGCTGCGCGTATCCGCCAAGCAGTACAAAACGTGGCTCGTCCTCGCTCGGAAGAACAAGGACTCGAGAGTGATGAAGAGAAGACTGCCATGAGCGATGAGCCCGCCAAGCAAATCAACACGCTCGTAAACAAGCTGCACTCCAAGGAAGCCCAACTCAATTGGATGCTGGAGGCCGTACGTCGAATTCCGCCGCTTTTGTTTCTAATTAGTTACTGCGTTACTGATTGGAGCTGTGTGGATCAGGAAATGGAAGCGCAAAACACGCGGACCGATGAAAAGCACAAAAGTGGTTTGGAGAACCCAGCAGGAAGGACTACAGTGACCCGGACGTGGGCTGTGGAGACCAGACTTCGAAAGCAATTTGCTACGATTCCGCAGCCTTTACGTGCAGAGCGAGCAGCTGTGCCAGCAGCTCCTGCGATGAAGGACAGTTTATCAGAAGTGATGGATCAAAAGCCCGTCGAGCGTCTTCGTGATCGGCAACAAAACGTTCCTGCCCAAAGCATGACCGCAAGCACTGCGGTGTCTGAGCCTTCAAAAACCAAGACGATCGACCACCGCTCTGCAGTTGAGGTTGATAGTGCGAGCAGTGGGCGTGTAGTATCACAAAGGATTAAAGATAACGACTCGCGACACCCAAGCAGCACAAAACAATCGGAAACCAAGACCGGTGTCCGTATGAAGGAATCCCCAGAGCCCCGTGCCCCCTCGGCTGCGCGCCGACTTGCTCAACGGCTGTTTGGAAAGTCAAGTGCGTCATCACTTCCGCCGGCGACGAAAGCGGACGAGCCCAAATCAGCTTCGATTCTCAAGTTGGTCAACCTTTCAACTGGTGACTCTGGTGCGAAAACCAAAGACGAGCTTGTGGATGAATACAAACGAGCAAGGCGCGTAGAATTGGAGGCCATGCTGCGAACAATGGTCGAGAAATAAAGGCGATGGAAAGGGAACACAAGGTGGTTGATCGTCGTTGTGGATTCTCTGTGTGTGTGCTTGCTTGCTTTCAAAGAAGCAGCGTGGACATCTACTGCTGTCGCTGCCTAGCTCGAGACCTCCGTGATCGGTGGGAATGGTTGCGCTTTACTGACCACGAGGATCTTCTTCTGATGGGACATGTAGCCCTTCATGTAGCCCTTGAAGATAAGGTTCGTGATGATGCATTCGATCTCGTCCATGCTCGTGGGCTGGCCCGTGACCACTTGGAGCGAGAGCTGAAAGTCCTGAAGACGCAGCTGGTGGCTCTGGCGGATCAGGTATCTGCAACATCAACCAAGTGAGCACAACAAACATCCACGAGAAACAACAACAACAACCACGTACACTTTCTTGAACAGATTGCGCAGCACGACCAGCCGCAGCTTCTCGATCAATAAATAAACGCCCTGCTGGATGAACTTGTCCTGGTATCGCTCGAGGTATTCATTGAAGAGCCGCAGGTTGCCCATGCGGATGGCGTCCGTGAGCCCCGAGTACTCTTCCAGAGCGTACATCTCCATGAGCTGTGGGGACGGCATGACGCCCAGCAGCAGCTTCACGGGCACCAGGAACTGAAGAATCATTCTACATCATGTACAGTGTAAGCAGCTGCCTCATGAGGACTAGGACGCATAGCATCAGGTTACCTCTTGTTGCGCAGATGCGCCTGGTGGCAGTGCTTCCAGGCGTACTCGAGACACTTCTCGGCCTTGTGGTACTGGTCTTCAAACATGGAGATGCGGCCGACGTAGTACTGGTATGTGACCTTGTCGCTCTTGGCGAAGCGCTCAAACTCCGGGAAGGCCGGGCCTTCGACCGCGCGGATCAGATTGCGGCACAGATGGATCGTGTTGAGCTTGAAGTAGATCTTGAAAAGCTGGTTCACGATGAACAGCGAGCCCAGCTTCTTGTTGTCCTGAGGCGGCGCGCGGTCGTTGGCCGCCATGGAGAAGCCCTTCTTCAGATGCTGCTCGGCACCTCGCTAAAAGGAAGAGCGATGTGGTGGCGCCACACGATGGTCAGTCCTTGCTTATCGCCACAATCGCTCCGAGCGCAAGCCTACCAAACTGTCGTGGATCTCGTCGCCGGCCTTTTCCGAAGCTTCGCGGTCGGCCTGCGCAATCGAACAGCACCAGTCAGCGGTCCGTACGCTGTGCACACTGTGGTTGTCGTCTCTTACCCGCGCCGCGATCATTCGCGTGTCCAGAATCAGCACGTGGAGGAACGGCACGACCCAGTTGGTCTCAGCACGGAAGAGCTCCATGAATTTGCTACAATGGCAGCAGTCAGCTGCCTGCCATGGACACGCACATGGACAGCAGCGCCCCTTGTCACTTACATGACCGAGGCGATCTGGCTGGCGTACGCCTCGCCGAAGCTGTGGTTCTCGATCAGCTTCCGGGCCTGGATCAGACCCGCGATCACGTCGGCGAACGCGGCAAAGCGCGCCAGCTTGGCCTGGCAGATCTGCGCCACATGGTCGCTGGAGAGCGACTGCAGCTCCACGTCCGTCTGGCACTTGCTGAGCGACAGCAGATCCGCCAGCGCGCGGCCGTCCTTGCCGGCCAGCGCCGCCGCCACGTGGTCCAAATAGGCCGCCAGCAGCATGATCAGGAGAGTTAATGCTTTGGAGCCGCCCAAAATGCGACGCGCCACACCATCACTACACCAATCAAACGTTTGATTCAAGCAAGGTGGTAAAATCGAAAAATCTGGAACCATGCGGCCGGGTGATTGGGTGTTTGAAGTGAAGGTTGGTTGGCTGGTGTGCCGTTTCGCCGCATTGGCTGAATCCAACGGACGCATTAGAGCTTCAGACGCCATGGGCAAGAAGACCGCTGCGCCCAAGACCGAGACCAAGGCCGTCAAGGCCGAGATCGACGCCGTGCCCGGCTTCGTGGGCCGCGTCATCAAGCCCGGCCAGACCCTGTCCTGGAACAGCGAAGTCGAGGAGTTCGTGCTGCAGCTCAACTCGGCGGCGCTCGGCCTCAAGGTGCAGGACGGCCGCACGACGCTGTTCGCCTCGGCCAAGGGCAGCGAGACCGCTCTGTGCACGCTGGCGCCCAAGTCCGCTGAGCAGTGGAACCTCACGCACACGTTCACGGCCTTCGACGGCCCCGTGGACTTCCGCTGCGAGGGCGTGAACGAGATCCACCTCACGGGCTTTATCGACGTGCAGGAGGAGGAAGACTCGGAGGACGAGCACGAGCACGGCGAGGAGTGCGGCGAGGAGTGCGCGCACGGCCACGAGGGCTTTGAGGACGACTCGGAGGACGACGACGACGATGAGGTCATGATCTTCGGTGATCAGTCGGGCTCCTCGGACGACGACGAAGACGACGAGGAGGAAGAGGAGGACAGCGACCGCTTCGAGGTCATCGAGGAGCGCTCGCACGGCGAAGGCTGGGCCAACAAGGATGAGAAGAAGAAGCCCGCCGCCGAGAAGAAGGCCGCTGTCGTGGAGAAGACCCCGGCGAAGAAGGATGCCAAGAAGAAGGCCGAGGCCTCGCCTGCCGCCAAGGAGACCAAGGCCGCCACACCCAAGGAGTCGCCTGCTGCCAAGAAGGCCGACGCCAAGAGCGAGAAGAAGGCTGCCGAGAAGGAGAAGAAGGTGGCCGAGAAGATCGCCGAGCTCACGGCCACGACCAACGCCAAGAAGCGCCCGGCGCCGTCCGAGTCGGTGGAAGTACCCAAGAAGGCCAAGAACCTGCGCGAACACAAGGGTGTGACCATCGAGGAACAGTACGTTGCGCAACTCCCTTGATGACGCTATTGCCGTGTCCATGCTAACCTTCGTTTCTGTCTGCTCTGTAGCGCTGTGGGCAAGGGCCAGCCTGTCATCCGCGGCCGCAAGGTCAGCATCCTGTACAAGGGCCGTCTGACCAACGGCAAGCAGTTCGACGCCTCGCAGAACCGCAAGAAGCCGTTCTCGTTCCGTCACGGCATCGGTGATGTCATCAAGGGCATGGACATCGGCATCGAGGGCATGCGCTCTGGTGGCAAGCGCACGATCACGATCCCTTCCAAGCTGGGATACGGCAAGTCCGGCGCCCCACCCACGATCCCGGGCAATTCGACGCTGGTCTTTGACATTGAACTGCTGTAGATGCCCCACCCATACAATAAATTGCACATGATGGAAAATACCTCCACTTTGATTCAATTGCGACCAGAGCGGTCTGCTGCTTATGCCTCTTTCTCTCTGGCTTCGTCCTCGTCGATCTCACGGGTGCTCGTGAGCCTTGAAGATGGCCCCGGGACTGCATGGCGCTCCGATCGAAGCTCGTCTCGGCCGTACACTTGCTCGAACCAGCGCAGCTCCGCGTCCGCTTCATGCTCTGCCACGAGTGAGCTCCGGTGCTGTGAAGAAAGCAGTCCGCTTGAGTCTGATATATTCTCTACAAACCGCTGGCCAAGATCGTCGGATGCCGCGTCTTCCCCTTGCTCGTCCGCAAAGCTGTCAGAGAAGAACTCCGAATGGAAACTCTCCGCTCGCTTCTCCATCCGCCCCTCCTCGAATTTTAACCGTTGGGCATTGAGTATGGCCATCTTGTCGCGATGCTTGGCCACTTTGATCCGCAGATCATCGCGGAAGAAGAAGGCCTTGACTGCGCTGTGGATGGAGATCGCAGCCTGGAAGTGTGTGACTCGGTAGATGGATTGCTCGTTCTTGCGGATATTCATGGACGTCAGCGTGTTGCGCCACCGTTGGTCCAGGTTCAAAGTAGCTGGCAGGGCCTCCAACGGCTCTTCGTTGATCTGCATCAGCAGGCCGAACCATCAGAGAGCTGGTAATCTTTCTCAGTAGGCCAACAGACATCCCCACCTGATCGATCACGAGCTTGCCGATTCGACGCGCGACGTCGTTGAACAGGACTTTGTTGCCGCGGAAGATTTGCACATCCAGGATATCTGCCAGCATTTGTATGGTAAAATCAACGCCGCAAGTGTTAATGGAGCAAGCACATTCCGTACCGAGAAAGGCCTGGACATCCTTGGAACTAGGCCTGAAGGATTTCTCGAACCCCATCGGGTGCTCTAGCTTTACGAGAAGGTTTGCCAGTGCATTCCACTCGAGCAGTCCAGTTGCCGCTGGGTCCAATTTGGACCACTCAGTGACAAAGTGCTTGTACTACAGCGGCATTCACATGGTCAGTGGGTTGCATTCGCATACGGCATGGCTGAACTCACGTGATAAGGCTGCAAGACCCCGTCGATGCGGTCTTTCTCATAGGCAAAGCCCTCGAGAACGACTGCGATGAAGATATTCAGCAGGATGTACGACACCAGCAGCGTGAAGCTGTAAAAGTACGCGTAGGCTGCAGACGACCCACAGCCGTCGAGAGGGATGCACCCCACGAAATTGCTATAGCCGCACATCTGTGGATCGTACGCAGGATTGGGGTTGCAATCATCGTGGACTGCGAGCTCGTACATGATCTCGTTCCATCGCTCGCCCGTTGCACACCGAATCTGTAGTACAGCAAAGCAGCATGTTCAGGCAATCGCCTGTAAACAAGAGCAGGTAGATTGGTCTCACCAGCGTCAACATGGCCTTGGAGATGGACTGGAAATTGGCCGTCTCAGTCACTTCGACATCGAGTTTGACTGTTGCAAACAGCTGCACGCCCATAGCAGCATAGATGAACACCACCAGCAACAGGAAGGCTCCGATACTGGCCAGAGAGGGCATAGTGACCAAGAGTGTGTTGAAGAGCTGTCTCAGTGACGGACTGAAGCGAAAGATGCGAAACAGCCGGCCCATAGGCAGACTACGGAGCACGGAAGCAGTGATGCTGATGGTATCCCCGCTTGCCCAGGCGTAGATCACGCCCGAAATGGAGCCGACGATGACCATAAAATCGAAAATGTTCCATGGCTCTTTCCAGTAGTACCGCCCTAGGCCCGTGATCTTGATGATCGTTTTCATGGTGAAGATAATCACGAACGCGCGGTTGGCGTGATTCAGCAGCTGTGCGTGCACTTCGTCTTCTCCGAAATAGTGCAGCGCCATGCACATTGTGTTGAGCAGAATGCAGATCAAGATACCGATATCCACGGTTCGGTCGTGGGCAAAGTTGTAGCACATGCGCTGGATCCTGTTCTGTGGTACGCGCGTTTTCCGCATGGGTCTCAGACTCAACATGGCGTCGTTGATAAGCAGCCACTCGCGCTGTGTACTGGACAGCAGAAACGTTCCATCGAGTTTCTCCTTCATGCGATTGAAGTTTTCAATCACGACGCCGACAAACAGTTGGATGATAAAGAACGTGCCCACCAAAATGAACGCGACGAAGAACAATGTCCAAGCCTGGCGATGGTTCACGATCGGCTGCATACCGATCTCGGTCGCGTCCACTGCCGCCAGCATGATGCTCACCCAACCTTCGGTCGTGGACATCTGAAACAGCGTCTGGTACCCTCGCCACACATTGTCGAAGTTTTGAGGAATGACCTGGGTCCATTCAGCGCCAAGCAGTTCGCACACGATTCGAGAAGTGATGGTTCCGTCCACCGCGGAGGCGTCTTCAAATGCGTGTGCGGCGCTGGAGTTGAACCAGGATTGCTCATCAACAGTCAAATTGCTCCACACGCGCGGAAACGTGATCAGCTGCTGCTGCATCGAACCCAACGCATCAAATGCGTCTCCGGCACAGCTGTAGAACTTCCCTTTGAAATTGTTCACTGCGATCACGCTGAAGACTGTGAAGACCAGCAAGCAGACCACGATCACGTTTAGGATTTCTGGCACGGACACAATCAACGAGTTCGCCACAAGCTTCAGGCCAGAGTTGAGACTTATCACTCGAAGCGGACGAAGAGCGCGGAACGGACGCAGGGTTGTGACCGATTTCCATTTGGACCGGTGACTTACCCAGGTGAACAGCGCCATCCCAGTAATCACCAGATCCATGATGTTCCAGTTGCTTCGCAGGTACGAGTCTTCGTCCATTATAAATCCAAAGGCAATGATCTTCACGACCACTTCAATGAGGAAGCACACCGTGAGCGTTGCATCGACCCACGACAGAACATTCACAAAGGTGCTGCCGGGCTCACTTAGAGGGTTATCCAAGGCCACAATGAGTGAGCTCGCAGCGATCAGCAAGAGCGATACACTCTCAAAGTGTGCATGGCAGGTCACAGCGATCGCTGCCTTGCGAATCGGGTTTTTGATCGAAAACAGGAACAGCGAGTATCTCGCTTTCGGAATTCTCTTCTTACTCGGGTCTGAAAACTCACTGCGCGAAGTCTGGTTAAGAAAATTCGTTTCCCGCGAGCCGCGGTTGGATTTTGCCGACGGCTGGGGCATTTGTATACTCAGCTCACCAGAACCCACTCTCTCACTGTCCTGTATGGCCGTAGCACTGGTGCGCCGACTGTCGCGCTCCGATCGCATGGAGCTCATGGGCGCAACTTTTGACCGCAGCTTGAGCTCTTCTCGCTCTTTCTTCTTCTCGTCTCGTCCAGACTCCTCAAAGTTCTCGAGCAAGAGCGCCAGAAAGAGATTGAACACGATGAAATTGCCAAGCACCATCAGCGATACGAAGTAGGCAATGGCCGGCCATCCGGTCGAGCGCCAGCCGTTGATCATAACAACGTTCCACTTCTCGCCTGTCAGTATCTACAATCAAAATCATGTGAGAAAAATAGCCGATTAGAGCGTCAAACCCTCTTCTTTGCTTACTTGGAAAACGGTCACCATGGCCCACAGAATGGTGTCGAAATTAGCTCTCGGCATGTCTGCCGCGATATGGTTCTGGCCAACTGGATACCCATGTTCATCGAAGCGGAAGCGGTATGCGAATGTCTGCATACCGATGAGGGCGTACACATACACGAACAGGAAAAAAAGCACACTGAAGTTCCCGACGTCGTGGACCGTGTGCGCCATGGTGGAGATCAATCTCTGCAGCGATGGCCAGTGCCTAGAATAATAGGAGGAAGTTAATGGGAATACACTAAACATAATCAATGTGACTGAAACTCACCGGCCTAACTTGAACACCGCGAAGATTCGAATAGATCGCAGGCCTGAAAAGGAGGTCACTCCTTTTGCCTTTGCATCCGCTGCACCGGCGATCAGGATCGTCCCCGAATCGATGGTATTCATGATCACTGTGACCGCGTCAAATCTGTTGTACGGGTCTTTCGCCCATGTTACCCAGCCTAGCCCAACCAATTTCACCAATGTCTCTAGCAGAAACACCGCAGTTAGTACGGCACTGATCATCTCCATGGTGCCTTGAAGCTGGTAGTTCGTCGGGTATTTATCCAGAGAGATCGTGATTGTATTCAGCAGGATCAGGACTGTTCGGACGGCTTCATAGGTCCGGTCTTCGATAATTCTCGACACGATCGTCCCCAGTGGAGACACAGACTGCGCCGATTTACTCGTTTTGGATCTCTTTGGTCTCGGCTGCAGCATCTCTTCAGCCTCTGATGCGTCTGCAAAGTTGCCCCACAGGACAGCGAGCATCACATTCAGCAGGAAGAACGAGCCGACGATAATGAACGTGACAAAGTAGACCACTGCGATCCAGCCGTAGCCTGCATCTTGCAGCATGTACATGATATCCGCCCTAGCAAAAGACGTATGCAAAAACGTCAGTAAGAGGTCTGCGAGAGTGGTAGTCACCACCAAAGCAAACAGTACCAGCCTCTTCGCGTGATGCACTGGAATATGGCCAGTGAGGCTGTAAACAGGTTATCAAAGTTCACGATCCCCCAACTCATGTGCGCATTATACGACGCGATCTCCAGAACGTATTTTCTGATCTGCTTGTCCGGGTGCGTGAAGCGGAAGTTGCCATAGTCGTCATAATCGGACCCGCAAGTCTAAGCCATTCACAGCTCATCAGCATACACACGCATTTCATCAGGCTGAAGCGACACCACATACCTGGCCGAGTGGGCACTCTCGGAAGGTTGCACCACTCAGTGCACACGTATGCTCGATCTCCTCTTCGGCAATCGGCCAGAAACAGACTCGCGGCGTATTCCACGGTGATGTATCGTGATTCCATGTTGAATTCCTCAGCGAAATCTGCTCGCCGCTGTGATCTGTACAGGGAGCGTGCGCAAACTGGGCGATGATTTCTTCCTGGTACTCACTGAAGCTCTCGTACGTGAGATTCTCCTCTAGCCGCAGTGGGTACGGTGTGAGGCGACAGCGGGCGTGCAATGCGCCGCTCCACAGCTCAACACCGACGACACCATACAGAAACAACAGGAACATCAGAAACCCAGCGACAGTCACGAGGTCTGGAATGGACTGGAGCAGAGCTGTCACCAGCTTTTTCATCCCTGAGCCAGGCCAATCAGTGAGAAAAAGCCCTCGAATCATCCATGCACTGCTCGTACCTTTGACGGATATCAGGCTTCGTAAAGGCTTTAGCACTCGCGAAATGCGCAGAATCGACACGTTCGGAATCCCAGGAATCACCGCAAGAATTCTACAGGATAACACACGCCGTTAGTGATGCAATTGCTGGTCCAGTATAGCCCTTCAGCAGAGACCGACCCGAGCACGACAACAACAAAGTCCACCCAGTTCCACGGGTCCATCAAGTATGCGCCCTGGTCGCCGAAAAAGCCCATGGCGATGATCTTCAAGGTGCACTCGACCGAGAACAGCGTCGTGAATACATTGTCCGAGTACTTCACGATCGAATTGCGCAAGGACCCGGAGGCCAGCAGGTCGCCATTCAAGTCCACGTGGCTGTAATCGGCGAGCGCCAGGATGATGGAGTTGGTCAGGATCAGCAGCAGGATGAACTGGTCGAAGCGCTTCCACGTGATGCACCAGATGACCCACTGGCGGAAGCGGCTGCGCTCAGGAAACACGCCGAGCGAGCACGGCGAGAACTGTGGGGCACAAGTGAGCTGCCCAATCGTGCATCGAAACATGTCAATCAGGCCATTGCCGTACCAGATAGCGCCGACCGCGAACGTAGAAGTTGTATCTCTCGGTTATGTCGAACGCGCCGTTGTCGCCAGCATACGTCCCTGGCTGGCAGCAGGAGACAGTCAGTCAGTCAAAACCGCCGTCATTGACCTCCATGAACCAAAGCCTTGGCACTACCGCTGCATTGATCACGTCCTGCAGATGATTGACCGAGCGGATGACGGAGCTGGAGCGGCGCGAGACGTGGTGGTCGACGTCCAGGGCCTGGCGCCGCGCGGCCTCGATCTGTACGGACTTGATGGCCGCCGTGAAAACCTCATCGCCGCGCCGATCCGCGCGCCGGACCACCGGCTTGGCCATGACCACGACTGGTAGTGCTCGTTAAGACAAGCGGCGGTTTCTGCAGCCATTTGGTTGCGCATAGGTGTTTGATGATCTGGGTTCCGCGTGCCACATTCGCGGCTTCAATGTGCCACATAACCTAAACGACGTGCCACATTAGCGGTATGTGGTACCAGTATTACGGTACAACACTCGGTTGAAGTCGTTTGTTCTAGAAGCGAGATGGATTTCAGCCAATGAGATCATCGTACGTGGCGTCCAATTGGATCCATGTTGCCCTTCCGGCGCTGGCGCATTCGGCATTCGCCAAGAGAGAGGACGAAGGGCAACTGACAATGGGCAAGCAGAGCAGCGCGCTGGTGCTCCTGTTGCTGGGGCTCGTGGCTTCGGCTGTGTCGGCGATGTACAGCAGCAGCGGACCAGTGAAGCTGCTGGACCCCAAGAGCTTCCGTGAGCAAGTGCAGGTGCGTTTGTTTGGATCATGCGGTAGTGACGCGGCGGCGGTTGATCATCCAATGCTGACGACCTTCTCTCTCTCGGGGCGACTTTCAGAAAGGATCGGGCATCTGGATGGTGGAATTCTACGCGCCGTGGTGCGGCCATTGCAAGAACCTCGCGCCCGAGTGGAAGAAGGCTGCTAAGGCGCTGGACGGCATCGTGAACGTAGCTGCTGGTATAGTTGCCCTCTCTGGAATGTGAGAAGAGATATGATGCTGACATGGCGGGTCTTGTTTGCTAGTTGATTGCGACCAGCACAAGGAACTGGCTGCGCAGTTCGGCGTGCAGGGCTTCCCGACCATCAAGATCTTTGGCGAGAACAAGAAGGCGCCCACGGACTACCAGGGCCAGCGCACGGCCAAGCCGATTGTTGACGCAGGCATGTCGGAAGCTCGCAAGCTGGTAAAGTCGCGTCTCTCTGGTGGCGCGAGCAAGAAGAAGACGGAATCGACCGGTGGCGCCAAGAAACCGTCGTCGTCCAAGGGATCGAAGGCGCCCAAGTCTGATGTTGTCACGCTTACCGACGCCAACTTTGACGATCTGGTCCTGAACAGTGGCGACGTTTGGATGGTCGAGTTTTATGCCCCGTGGTGCGGCCACTGCAAGGCCCTTGCGCCTGAGTGGGAGCAGGCTGCTTCGGACCTCAACGGGGCAATCAAGCTTGGTGCTCTGGACGCTACCGCCAACGAGGCAAAGGCTGCCGAGTACGGAATTAAGGGCTTCCCGACCATTAAGGTGTTTGGACCTTCGGCATCTGCGGCCAATGACGCTCAAGATTACCAGGGCGCTCGCACTGCGTCGGCTATCAGCAGCTTTGGTCTCCAAGCGCTTGAACAACTCGGCGGCGGCCTCAAAATCAAGGAACTTTCTTCGCCGGATGTCCTCACCTCGTTCTGCAGCGGCAAGTCGAGCTGCGTCATCGGTGTTCTGCCGCACATCGCTGAAAGCGGGAAGACCGGCCGTGAGCAGTACTTGAAGACCCTGGAAGACGCCGCAAAGCAAGTGCGCGGCAAGCCGTTCAAGTTTGGATGGATCCAGGGCGGCGACCAGTCGAAGTTTGAGAGTGCCTTTGATCTCACCTTTGGCTACCCGTCGCTTGTGGCTGTCAACCTTGACCGCAAGCGTTACGTTGTGCAGCGCGGTGCGTTCTCGGCCGATTCGATTGCCTTGTTTTTGCAGGAAGTGCTCCAGGGAAAACAACCAACGTCTGGCTTTGATGAGTTCCCTGCCTTCAAGACGGTCGCGGCGTGGGATGGCAAGGATGCCAAGGTCGAGATCCTCGAGGAAGAAGATGATGATGACATCATGAATGAGATCCTAGGAGCCAAGGATGAGCTGTAAAGGAACAGTATAGATTGGTTGCTGAAAAGAGGAACAAGAGGTGATCTGTTGCTCAGGTTTAATGATACGAATCAAGTCGGTGCACATGAACGTCTACCACGTGCCACGTGTTAGTATCATCAAACTCACTGTTGACAAGGTATTTTTGATGCTTTGATTGATTGGCTTTTGAGACAGGAACCTCGACATTCAAAATCGATCACTTGATGGCTCCAACACCCTTGAGCTTTTCCTGAAGTTCCCCAGACTGGAAGAGCGCGAGTGTGTCATCGGAGCCACCAATGGACTGCCCACCAATGAAGACATTGGGCACTGTGGATCGCTGCGTGAACCGGAAGAGGAAATGCTGGATGGCCGGGCCGTCTTCGCGCAGGTCCAGCTCCAGCACCACCGGCTTGACACCGAGCGATGCGAGCGTCTCCTTGGCGCGCTTGCAGTACGGGCAGTAGGACTTGCTAAACACGACTACGGGGTGCTTGGAGATCGCGGTCCAAGCGATGTTCTCAGCTAGAGCGCCGGACGACGCAAGCAGCTTGCCCAGTCGGTCGTCCTTCTCCATGGCCTGGACCTCAGCGAGTCCACCCAGGATCTTCTTGTTCACAAACACCAGCGGCAGCTTGTCGCGGCCGCCAGCGATGGCCTGGACAGCCTCGCGCTCGTAGGGGTGATGCGGGGAGTATCCTACTTCCTCGACGCGCACGACAGCCTTGAACTTGCCAAAAATCTTCTGCAGCTTCTTGGTCTCCGGACAATCCAGTTCCGACATCACGACGATCGTGTACGCGGTCTCAAGCGCGTGCGTGAGCTCCTCGACGCGGCGCCGCGCCAGAGGGTTGTCGTTCGTGAGCCGCTTCACGTACTCGACCTTGTCGAAGTTCATCTGGCGGTCGCGGTTCTCCTTCGAGACAAAGCCTACTGGCATCTTCTTGGAGATGAGCTCGATCGTGTGCCATCCCTCCACGATGCGGCCAAAAGCTGTGTAGCCCGGGCTGTCGTCCGACGGCTGGTTCGAGTAGGCTGGCAACAACAAGCGCACCGTCTAGTTAGTTGCTGCAAGCAGATACAGGAGGCCAAAGGCGAACGTACTGTTGTCGTGCAGCATGATCGCAATCTCGGCATTGCCCGAGTCGGCCTTCTGGCTACGAGCGATCACAACCATCCGCTCCTCGCTTGGAAGACTGCGCAGAGACAGATGCCACGTCAATCGGTCACTGGAGTTTTGCTTATCGCAATGGGATCAACACGTGTCGTACACACCTGTACTCCACGGGCAGATTGGGGAACGGCGACTCCTTGTCGAAGAGAAAGCCCCCACCCTGCAGCATGAACCGCGGCTCGTTGCGGTAGAACCCCGTCTGGGTCGAGTAAAAGCCGCGGTCAATGAGGTTCATGAAGTTCGCCACGGTCTTGGGCGCGTGGTCCGGATACAGATCGATCGTGAACGTGCCTGTTGCGCACAACAACGACGCCATTGAGCTCCCCACTCACGCGCACGGTCTCCAGGCAGGCGCTTTGCTCACGTACCCAGCTTGGTGGTGACCTGCACCATGGTCTTGTTGTAGAAGGGCTCCGTAAGCGGCGGGAAGCCGCCCAAGGCCGTGAACTGGTACACTTGGAAGCAAACCAGGAAGCCGAAAAACGTCAGGATGCTCAGCACCACGGGCGCCGTGAACCAGCCGCCGCCGCCGGCCTGCGCCGCTCTGCGTGGGGCTCCCGCACGCGCAGTGCGATGGCGCTGCGGCAGGCCGTTGGCGCCGCTGTCCGTGTCGTCGTCCGACTGGAAGCGGCGGTGCTTGCTGCTGGCGTCCATTTCTTCTGGAAGTCTACAGGATCGCAATCCCCCTCCAACTCTCTCTCTGACTCTCCATGTTTGGGGTGGGTATTTTAGCAGGAATGCACCCTCCTATCCGCAATGAATTAAGAAAAAACCCTACTAGCATAGAGTGGAGCTGATAAAATACCTACTAATTGCGAGATAAATTAGGTGTGCAGATGGCTGTGGTCGTAAAACTGCTTGGTGCTGGCGCCCTTGGGCGTGGGGCGGTTGCCCGTGACGTCGTCGGCGCCGAGCCCGATGGACTCGGACGTGAGCATGAACGGCCCGTTGTTGCGCTTGAAGCTCGAGTTGCCCACGCGCATGGTGTAGAACGTGTCGCGGTGGGACTTCTGGTTGAACTCGGTGTTCTGCGACCGGCCGATGTCGTACAGGTACTTGGTCTCCTGCAGGCCCTCGGGGAAGTGCTTGTTCTGGTTGATCGAGTCCAGCAGCTCGAACTGCTGCGGCGACTCGTTGCTTTTCTGCTTGTCCAGGATCATCATCTCCGTGTCCAGCGTCTCGCGGTACTGCTCCGTGCGCACGTGGCTCATGAACTCGTCTCGCCGACTGGCGTCCTTGGAGCCGAAGCCGGCCTTGCGCTTGTCCATGGGCTGGGTGGACAGGTACATGGTCTTGTCCTGCAGCGGGTCGGACGAGTACGTCTTCTTCTCGAAGTACCCGCCGCCGTTGCACGTGTTCTTGGCCGGCACAGTCATGAGCTGCTTGCCCTTCTGGCGCGAGCTTTTGCCTGCCAATACGATTGACACAAGCGGTCAGCAGCAGCTGACATCCCAGGCAATTGAGACACGCACCTTCGATCACATGCGGGTCGCGATACGGATCGCCGATGGTGAGATAGCTCTTCACGACGTTCTTGTTGACCACTTTGGTCGTGTACATCGTGCCCACGCTCGGAATCCAGAATGCGCCGCTGCCTGGACCAATAGAGAGAGCCACGCTCGCTCTCAAGGGCTTCGCTTCTGAGTCGGGGGTATTTATAGGTGGAAGTGGCCGGATCTTGGATCATGGCCATGCAGAGAGAGCTCTGGAAGCACTAAAGATAGGACTCAGAACCAAATGGCTTCCTCTTGAAGGGACCACTGAGTCGCGAAGGCATTTGAGCCTCTCCCTTTGATGGTACACAAGAGTCTTGGCCTCTACATGGAGTCTGCATCCGGAGCGAGCGCTGTGCACGCACAGACCCTAGCGCATTGCACATTCCCTTGGCTCATATCCATTCAGCCAGTCGACCCAATCCGCAGTGCAAGGTGCAGGCGCCAGGAGGACCTTCTGTGTTGTCCACCTCATGATGGGTGCACCCAAGATTCGCTGAATGAGTCGGATTGCCCATCCTCCCGACGCCATAAACGGTGACAGACAGGGTGCGCCCTCGTTGATTGGGCCGCCATCGTGCCAATCCACGGTCCTGCAGCCACAGACGTCAGCCAGTGGTCCGTGAGGCTCTGCAGCCAGCTCTGCGCTGAGTCAGTCACGTGGATGTACGCTACTCAGTTCCGTTTCCACCACCAGCACGAGCAAGCCAATCACCAGCCAGCCATGGCCGTCTCCACCACCAACATGAAGTACCGCTACCTGGGCAACACGGGCCTGCTGGTCTCCACGCTGTCCTTCGGCAGCTGGGTCAGCTTCGACACGCAGCTGGACTCGGACAAGGCGTACAGCATCCTGGAGCACGCCTACAAGAACGGCATCAACTTCTTCGACAACGCCGAGATCTATGCCAACGGCCAGTCCGAGATCATCATGGGCAAGGCCATCAAGACCGGCATCGAGCGCGGCGTCTGGGCCCGTGAGGATCTCGTGGTGAGCACCAAGATCTTCTTTGGCACCAAGAGCGGCCCCAACGATGGCGGTCTCAGCCGCAAGCACATTGTGGAGGGCACGAAGTCTGCGCTCCAGCGCTTCGGTCTGGACTACGTGGACCTGATCTTCTGCCATCGTCAGGACCCCAAGACGCCCATCGAGGAAACCGTGCGCGCCATGAACTACGTTATTGAGCAGGGTTGGGCTTTCTACTGGGGCACCAGCGAATGGAGTTCCCACGAAATCATTGAGGCCTGCGAAGTGGCCGACCGTCTCGGCCTGATCCGCCCGGTGTTCGACCAGCCCCAGTACCACATCCTGGACCGCTCGCGCGTGGAGTTCGACTTTGACATCCTGTACAAGAAGTACGGCTACGGTCTGACCACGTGGTCTCCGCTGGCGTCTGGCGTGCTCACGGGCAAGTACTCCAAGGGCATTCCGGAGGGCTCGCGCCTCTCGATCCCGCTGTACAAGCAGATCCTGGCCAACGGCCTGGAGGAGAAGATCGAGAAGGCCGACAAACTGGCTGAGGTGGCCAAGGAAGTCGGCTGCACGCTGGCCCAGCTTTCGATCGCCTGGGTCGCTGCCAACAAGAACGTGTCGACGGTGATCCTCGGTGCCACCAGCATCGCGCAGCTGGACGAGAACCTCAAGGCGCTGGAGTTCATTGACAAGATCACGCCCGAAGTGCGCGCCAAGATCGACGCCATCGCGGACCACAAGGTCAAGGATGTCTCGGCCGTGGAGCCCCACGTCATTGCGCTGCGCACTCGCTACCTGTAATTCGGACCGTAGTAGGACATTAGAACCCTTTCAAGTGTTTGCAGCCTGTCAGTGCGCTCAAGGACCAAGATTCCTTCGATTGCAAGTTCAACATGGCCATATCATTTGTTGTACGCCTCTTTTGTCACTTTTGGTTAAATCGATCACTTTTTTGCCATAAATAAATAAAGCCACGTCGACAAAATCGGATTGCGTCAACCATTCTGTTTATGGATACCTAACTAGGTGATGAGTGGTTTGGGTGATTGGGTAATTCGCCGCGCCAAGGCAGCCACCCCAATCTTTGGCAACTCATTTCCAGATCCGCTCCGAAGCAGACAGAAGCCCAAGAAGAACTCCAAGCATCATGGCCGCGCCGTCCACCAACATGAAGTACCGCTACCTGGGCAACACGGGCCTGCTGGTCTCCACGCTGTCCTTCGGCAGCTGGGTGACCTTCGACAACCAACTGGACTTCGAGAAGGCCTACGGCATCCTGGAGCACGCCTACAAGGCCGGCATCAACTTCTTTGACAACGCCGAGGTGTACGCCAACGGCCAGTCGGAGATCATCATGGGCAAGGCCATCAAGGCTGGCATCGAGCGCGGCGTCTGGGAGCGCGAGGACCTCGTGATCAGCACCAAGATCTTCTTCGGCACCAAGAGCGGCCCCAACGACGTCGGCTGCAGCCGCAAGCACATCATCGAGGGCACGAAGGCCGCGCTCAAGCGCTTTGACCAGGACTACGTGGACCTGATCTTCTGCCACCGCCCGGATCCCTACACGCCCATCGAGGAGACTGTGCGCGCCATGAACTACGTGATTGAGCAGGGTTGGGCTTTCTACTGGGGCACCAGTGAGTGGAACTCGCACGACATCATCGAGGCCTGCGAGATCGCGGACCGCCTTGGCCTGATCCGCCCGGTGTTCGACCAGCCGCAGTACCATATCCTCGAGCGCTCGCGTGTGGAGTACGACTTCGACGTGCTTTACAAGAAGTACGGCTACGGCCTGACCACGTGGTCGCCGCTGGCGTCTGGCGTGCTCACGGGCAAGTACTCCAAGGGCAACATCCCCGAGGGCTCGCGTCTGTCGATCCCGTCCTACAAGAAGATGCTCTCGAACGGCCTGGAGGAGAAGATCGAGAAGGCCGACAAACTGGCTGAGGTGGCCAAGGAGATTGGCTGCTCGCTGGCCCAGCTCTCGATCGCCTGGGTCGCTGCCAACAAGAACGTGTCGACGGTGATCCTTGGCGCCACCAGCATCGCGCAGCTGGACGAGAACCTCAAGGCGCTGGAGTTCATTGACAAGATCACGCCCGAAGTGCGCGCCAAGATCGACGCCATCGCGGCCTTCACGCCCAAGGTCGTGGCCCAGGCCGAGCCCCACGTGATCCACCTGCGTACGCGTCACCTGTAAATCCTCCGTCCATATGGACACTGCAGCCGAGTCCTAGGAACGTAATCATTAATGCAGTTTCATTGTTTGAATGCGGCTCCAGTATTGATTCAGCCTCTGCTAGTTATCAACTGCATTGCAGATACAGCCAGCCAGCCAGTAACACAAATGACGCGCGTGTTGGAGTCATCAAGCGGTGTCATTTTGTCACAACCACCATGAAGGCACTGTCCTAAAACACAAAGCGGCTAGTTTAGGCACTCAAGTCTATTGTTGAAGCCTCTGTATGGTGCTCAGCAAGGCATTGTGATTGGCTAAAAATGTTTACGGACCACTTTCGCGTTCCCAAAGACCGTAAACATGGAGCTGGTGACCTCATGGGCTCTCTCTCTCATTCTCCAATCCGCCTCTCAAGCAGCAGCAGTCTCCAGCAGCAGCAACCATGGCCGTCTCCACCCCTGCCAAGATGAAGTACCGCTACCTGGGCAACTCCGGTCTGCTGGTCTCGCAGCTCTCCTACGGCACGTACGTGTCCTTCGAGACCCAGGTCGGCATCGACAGCGCGTACGAGATGATGGAGCACGCGTACAAGGCCGGCATCAACTTCTTCGACAACGCCGAGGCCTACGCCGACGGCAAGGCCGAGATCATGATGGGCAAGTGCGTGCAGCAGGGCATCGAGCGCGGCGTCTGGCAGCGCGAAGACCTGGTGCTCAGCACCAAGATCTTCTTCAGCAGCAAGTGCTTCGCCGGTACGTGGGGCCCGAACGGCATCGGCCTCAGCCGCAAGCACATCGTCGAGGGCACGAAGGCTTCGCTCAAGCGCATGGGCCAGGACTACGTGGACGTGATTTTCTGCCACCGCGCGGACCCGTTCACGCCCATGGAGGAGGTCGTGCGCGCCATGAACTACGTCATCGAGCAGGGCTGGGCGCTCTACTGGGGCACGAGCGAGTGGAACTCCAACAGCGTCATCGAGGCCTGCGACATCGCGGACCGTCTCGGCCTGATCCGCCCCGTGGCCGACCAGCCGCAGTACAACATGCTCGAGCGCTCGCGCGTGGAGTTCGACTTTGAGAACCTGTACAAGAAGTACAACTATGGCCTGACCACGTTCTCGCCGCTGCACACGGGTGTGCTCACTGGCAAGTACACCAAGGACATCCCGGCCGGCACGCGCCTGTCCATCCCGGCGTTCCGAGCCATGCACGGCGATCTGCTGGCAGGCAAGGTCCACAAGGCCGCACAGCTGGAGGCCGTCGCCAAGGAGGTCGGCTGCACTCTGGCGCAGCTGGCTGTAGCCTGGTGCGCGACCAACGACAAGATCTCGACGGTCATCCTGGGCGCGTCCAGCGTCAAGCAGCTGGATGAGAACCTCAAGTCGCTCGAGTTTGTGGCCAAGATCACGCCCGAGATCCGCGCCAAGATCGACGAGATCGTCCAGTTCACGCCCAAGCCCATGCCCATTGCGCCGCCGCTCGTGTACGCGCAGCGCACCAAGTTCCTCTGATCAAATCGCTCCGTTAACGCTGACAAAATGTAATTACGTTCGCATGGTTTCTATCGAACACTATTGGCTTTCCATGGGATGAAATGGCCCACACGCTGGTGAAACTAGTAGCAGAGTGAGAGATCTGCATCGGTCACCACACAATCCAACAAGGCTCCACACACCTTTCTGTTCATGCCGTAGACGACTGCGTTCATCAAGCCTTGGAACGGCGTGAAGAAGGCCATGAGAAAGACCATCTCTTTGCTCAGGGAATGGTCCGGCACGACAGCCTGCCATCAACAAACAGCGCATGCGTGTAAATCATTTCACGATGCGAAGAGCCGTACGCGAACAGCAGATCGTTCGTCACCTGGTAGAGTAGCCCCACGGTAGTCCAGACAATGGCTAGGAACATGGCCCATGTGTACACCATCGTGCGCCGCCAGATGCGGTTCTCCATCTTGGTGGACACCAGATCGCTCTATGTGGTCAGGCAAACAGCCCGTTAGCGGTCTCTGGCCAGCGCCGCCAAGAGGCGTTTTCCACACGCACCAGTCGGTAGAGCAGCGAGAGATACGTCACGATGTTATGCACGAAGATGAGCGCCACAGGCACGTAGAAGACGACGAGCTGGAGGATCACGCCGTCGCGGTTCCACGCAAAGTCGCTCCACGTGCGTATCCAGCACCAGGGTCGCCCGCTTTCGCCCACGAGATCAAAGCCAGCCAGCTCCTGCACGTACAGATGCGAGACGAGCTGCACAGCCACACACTCGTCAGTCAGTGGGAGGAAGACACTGAGCGAGATAAAGGACCCATACATACCATGAGCGGGATTCCCCAGGAGACGAGGTGGTAGCGGCCTTCGTAGAGCTCCGGCGCCTTGTTGCGTCGTCCAATGATCTGGTACAGGTGGAAGGCGAAGCAGGCCGTCCATAGGTGCGATGCCAGCGAGAAGAACAGCAGCAGGTAGCCCTAGCACAACACCCACACACTCGATTGAGACCCCGGCAGCGCAGCTACGTCAATCAACAACTCACCTGAGCGTAGCAAACACGGGAAGTGACTTCCACAGTCGTGGTCGTACTCGTGTTGGGCAGCGCAAACGCCAGCAACCACGCACACGCATTGCCCAAGTCGGCCATGTGCAGACACGCCAGCACGCGCCGGCCACAGCGGCGCGACTCCTGGAACGCCGCGAAGCAAATCAGCATCAACACCGACCCGCATAGCGAGCAGCCGCCGGCCACACCCACGAGCGTGCGAGCAGTGGCCATCTCCTGGGCCATCTCATGGCGCAAGAGCTGCTGCTCCTGCTGCTCCAAGGCCATCACGACCTTTCAGCCACTCAAAAAGATCTCGCATGTCATATCTCCTCTTAAGTACGATCTGATTACAACCTTCGACTGCTCCCGCATGATCAGTCGGCCGAGATGGAGATCCCGCCGTCGCGCTGCTTCTTGCCGCACAGGCCAAAGATCTTCATGCACGGCAGGTCGTAGAAGTACTTCTCCTCCGGGTCGCTCAGCGTGCGGTAGGCCTTCTGCAACTTCTCGTACTTCTGCGGCTCGGTCTCGTTGTTGAACCGCTTAACCAACCGGTTGTACGCGGCGTCAATCTCCTCACTCGCCGCGGTCTTCACGAGCCCCAGCTGTGCGTACAGATCCTTGCCGCGCCACATGGCTACTTCGTAGTGCTCCAGCTGGTTGCGCAGGGCCTCAAGGATGCGCGGCTCGCATCCGGACCAGTCGAACATGTGAGTCTCGCAGAACTGCTTGGCCAGCACCTCTACATAGTGCACGCACGTCTGGCCGCCCTGGTGCGAGCTGCAGGACCAGTCCGACTCCGGACGTACGTACTGAAGCGTATGCTGGATGCCCGCGTATGTAGCTTGCATGGTGAACAGGATCCGGCGCGGCTTGGTGCGCTCACAGACCACGCGCGTGCTGTTGCACACGACCTCAAGCAGCGTCGTGTTGAGCGGCTCGGTCTGGAACAGGTCATGCTTCTCCAGGAAGGCGTAGACCATGTCGATGGGCTCCTGGCCCTCCAGAATCTCCAGATCGCCCAGCTTCTTCTCGGCGCTCTCCCACACGGGGATCTTGAGCAGCATGGGCTCGGCGCGCGTGCAGTTCGGCCGTCGCCGCGGCTCGTTGCACACCTCGATCATGAACAGCTTGCGCTGGCGCAGACTCAGGTCGCGCATGCTGCCGTACTCGTAGATCAGATCCGTGGGCTCGTCGCCGTCCATGAAGTCCAGCCGCTCGCGTCGACCGTCCGGCAGCGTGTAGTAGCCCACGTACACGAGCCCCCTGGACCGCGTGCAGGGCAGGCCGCTAGCCTCGCACACGCCCTTCCAAAGCACCTGCTTCTGCTCCGTCGTGAGTCCGTGCTTGTTTCCGAAGCGGGCGATCGCGTCCGCCGGCTCGTCCTCCGCCAGAACATGGAGGTCGCCTAGCGTCGATCCGTTCTGCGCCGAGACCGGGACGGCGAACACCACGGGCGAATATCTGGTGCACACGAGCTTCACATCTTGCGGCTTGCGTGGGTCCGGTGTGCACAGCTCATCGATCAGATTCGATCGGTCCTGCGCCGAGAGACCGTGCGTCTGGACAAAGTCGTAGACGACATCGGCCGGCTCCTGGCCTTCGAAGACCTCGAGCAGGCCGAGATGCGCCCCCGAGCCATCGCTGATGGGCAGAGCGCGCAGCCTGGCGTAGCCACGCGTACACAGAATGCCCTGTCGTCCACAGAGCGTGCGCAGCAGCGAATGGCGATACTCGGTCGTTATGTTGGTCTTCTGGGCGAATTCGTAGACTGCGTCCGCCAGCTCCTGGTCCTCGGTGATCTCTAGCACGCCCACCCGCGTGCCGTTGGGGTCCATGATGGGCGCCGCGAACACAATCGGAGCCATGCGGTTGCACGTGACGTACTTCTCGGCGCACACGCGCTGCGCGAGGTTCTGCCGGTAGCTCTTCTCCAGTCCGTGCTGCAGGCCGAAGGCATAGATGACGTCCACCGGCTCATCCGACGCCAGGATTTGGAGCGCGCCCAGCACTTGGTGCGCGTTCAGAGCCACCTCGCGGTTGTAGACCAGGGGCACGTTGCGATGGCAGGCGGCTTGCTGGCACACCCGCTGCATGAGCTGGTCCGTGACGCGCTCCGGCAGCTCGTGGTCGATTACAAAGCGATGGATCTGGTCGATTGGTTCGATGTACTCGTAGATGTCCAGCGTGCCGATCTCGACCTGGTCTTCGGCCGAGATCAGTTGCCGATAGAGCAATGCCTGGCGACGGGAGCACCGCACAGTCGGTCGCTGGCACACTGTGTCTAGCAGCACCTGTCGCTGGTCGTCCTTGATCTGGTTGCGTCGAGCGAACTCCAGCAGCACATCGGCCGGCTCCTCGTCTTCAAAGATCTTGAGTACGTCCATGGGCGCGCCGTCCGGACTATTGATCTGCGTGGAGAACACGACGGCGCGGTCTCTGCTGCACTGGAGCTGGTTGTGCTGGTTGCAGATCTGCCGCAGGATCTGGTCACGCCAGACGCGGTCCTGCGCATGTGCGACGCGGAAGGACTCGAGTGCGTCCACGGGCTCCTGCCCATACAGCAGCTGGAACCGTTTGAAGGCCTGGCCGGAGGGCGCCAGTGGGGATCGAATGGGGATGTCGCTCTGCCAGACCACCTGCGCGGCCACCGCTACCAAGAGACTCGCGATGCTCAGCCATACTACTGCCGTCAGGCGCCGCATGAGCCGAAAGATCGCTGCGCTCGGTGTGAACCGTCCGTCCTGTCCAATCGGGTAGATCATCCATCGCCTTGCGCAGGGAGGATAATGCGTAAAGGAGTCGGACAGACTTTCTCGTTTTTGCTGTTCGGACAGGATGAGCTGCGTACAAATATGTACGATGTGAATCGAAGGTCTTGGTTGGGTCATAAACGATCGGCCATCCGTTCACCATCCTGTGCACACTTCTTGGAGGAAGCAAGCGACTCATCCAACTAGTGAGTAAGTTCACGCGAAGTAAGAACTCCGTTCAAATGTTCGAGAACGCCGCAACACGCGATTACTACGCGCGATGGGCGATTCGCTCGACCAGACAGACTAATATCCATACGTTATTGTACAGTACGCTTCCATCTTGACGACGCACGTGAACCCACTTGAGCTCAAATGTACGGACAGACAGCCTGCCGTCGCGAACCCACAACACGCACAGTCCCACCCAAGTTATCCTTCCAACCTCAACCTTCGATTCAGTCAACAAACAACGCCTCGCCCGATGTGGCTGCGGTTGATTGCAAAACAAATGTCCGATCGACAAACCACTGTTCGACTTTGAGCCAGTGCTCTGACCATGATCCAACTGCCTGTCGTCTGACTCGGCGTTGCTCTCCGTCTGGTTTCTTCACTCGTGTCTGTTGCCGCTTGTTTGGAGCCATCCCAACTGAGTTCAGCTGATAATGACGCGCTTGCGCAGCAATACGTCAGAAATCTGTGGGTTGAGCTGAAATCTGCGGCTCTTCTACTTGGAACATAGTGATGGCGTGTTTTGTTGTACCTATGCGTTGCTCCTCTTTCCCACTGCCTGACCAGTCAGGCACTCGTGAGATTGAAGATTGTGGATATTCGTGGCACGCGATAGAGCAGAAAAGGAGCTTGACGACTGGGTGTCGGCATATCTGCACAGCGCCAAACCTCGTCATCAAGCTCTTACTACAGCCAGAAGAGAGGAAGAGACGCAAGCACGGAGATGTGCGATACGCGCGCAATTTAAAGCGCCTAACCACGGAAACGCAACTTAAGGACAAATCGAGATAATTAAACCTGCAACTTTTAATGATTTGCTCTTCTGGAGAAGACGTCTGTGCTGTCGGGTCATTCTCTGCATGACCTGCGCTGGTCTCTGTCTGATCTGGGAATTTCTTTTCGAGAATTCTCGCTGGGATAGCCAGTCTAAGTACCGTGCACGTGTAAATTGCGTTTGTACTGATGTTCGAGGGTTATACTAGAAAAATGATACACTGCAACCACAAGAAACCTGTCAGTCCAACGACCGAAGATGATATGAGCTGCTGGTCTCTTAACGTGATGATGCCGATGGAAGACGCCGATCCTGATTTGTACAGTGCCGTTTCGCAGGGTATTGTGGGTGTGCGCACCCACAAAAAGAGCCCCAGTCAGCCGTGGAAGTTGACACGGAAACCAAGATGCGCCGCTTATTGTGTAGATCGAGACGCATTCAGTTTGCCTGCGAGGCAACTGCTTGCACGACATCCGGTGCAGTCCAAGCGGATAGATACCAGTGATGCGCGGCTGAATTTTTCACTGTTGCGGGTTCACCAAATTGTTCTATCTTTGCAGACTTTTGTATGGCAGCATTTCTATCAGAGAAGATGAGCCGCGCGGTGGGTGACTGCTCGGCCCATCCTCCTTGATACTCGCGCGAGCGCCCAGCCGGGGCGATTGGCCTCGTTCTGGCTCTGGGTCCCACTGTGGCACTTAGACGTTCAATGATGACAAGCAGCCGAGCATCGGCGCAGTCATGTTCGACGCAACCCGTCCTCTCTCTCCACTTTCGCGATCAGGCGGCTGCCCTCTCTCCTCCTCCTTCTCGCTCCTCCACACGCCATTAGCAGCATACGAACACCTGTCGGCATTCCTCGATTTACCGTGCCCATAGCACCAGCTTCCTGTCGAGTGCGTACAAAGAAAACTGTCCGCGTAAACAATGCCCTCTGTCACCACCACAACAAACACGCCTCCGGCTTCACCAACCACCGACCACGATGAGCCTGAACATGGCCAAACCGGTCTGTGCCAATACCGCAGCAAGAAATGTTGGAACCCACGTGCCGTCAAGCAGAATGGCAGCGTGCACAAGCTCTGCGACTTCCACCGCGAGCGAGCGAACCTGAACCAGCGACGACTAGAGCAACGGCGTAAGGCGCGCAAGGGCGCGCTGGCGGCTGCATCGCCTGCATCCACCAGACAGCAGATCCAGTACGATTGGCACGAGAGCGAGAGCAAATCCGCGTTCTGGTCCGAGATGCTGCACTCAAAACCGACGACCATGCACCAGCAATATTCACCAGATGCATACTACCCGGACCAGCGGAGCAGCGTGCTTGAGGGTATGCTCATGATGAGTGATCCCGTGATTCACCACTCGTACGAGTCGTCCCCAACAGAGCCGTACCATTCCGAGACGTATACGCGTTCCATGCCGCCGCAGGACCTGGAGATCCTGAACGAGTTTGTGTTCGACACGAAGGGAGTCCAGCTGATTGACGTGCGAACGAGTGTACGACACCACCACGAACGCCACTTCGCAGACGCTTACCACTCTTGGCCTGAGCAGAACACGATGGCGCCTGCCGCGAGATACCGCGATCCAGTGAAACCGTCAGAGGAAGGCATGGTCTGGAACGTGTAGAGCTGCTCACAAGTTCTGCTTATATTTATGAAGTGGCCAGCCGCTCGTTCTTTAGATGTTAACACAGTAGCCATGATAAAGAGTCTTATTTGTTTGTCCATGAAGATCCGAATGCCACTCTAAATGAAGACAGACATCGATCCCATTTCGCTTGGTGAATCGGCGCATCTGATTTGTTAAACGCCAAACCAAGTAATAAAATCAATCATCTTGGTCTCCAGCCTCCTCCGATCGCCGAGCCTTGATACCAAAATGATACATCAGATTGTTTCAGTACTCATGACGCGTCGAAGCTGATAGATACTTAACTTATGTCTTCCATTCCAACAAATGAACTATAGAACTATAGAAACCAACATAAATCATGGTTGCAATCATGACGTCTGGTGGTCTCGAGAGTCAGCTCCACATGAAGCATTTGGTATTCTGGATACGTTCAGGCTAGTAGGAGCACGAGTTCAGTTGGATATTTGGCGTTGAGGACATGCAAACTTGGTCCTTGGCTGTGAACGCTCATGACCAGTTTCGGCTCCAAATAATGAATGATACGAAAACAGTTTATTATAGACACGCTACTGAAGCTCCAGCAGCTCATCCTCAAGTATCTCAAAGTTGTTGAGAACAAAATTCACATCCACTGGTGACCCCACCGACGGCGTCGGACTTAATTCGCCTGTTGTCGCCAGGACGCAGCTTTGATTTGAATCAAGGTTTATGATCTCGGCAGCACTGGCCAATTCGGACCAACATAAAGTCATTGCAGCGGGCACCATTCCAAGGTCGAACTGAGTATACGTTGGGGCCACCATCGGTGCTATCGCCAGCATTGCCTGCATGAATTTCGTGTCGTATTCAACAGGCAGTGTACCAATGGATCCGTGCGCCATGGGCTGGACTCCTCTGCGGGCTCGTCGCCGCTGTTCGAGTCTTCGTTGGTTCACATTCGCACGATCACGATGGAATTCGCAGAGCTTGTGCAACGCGCCGTTCTGCTTGAGCGCGCGCAGGTTCCAGCACTGTTTACTGCGGTACTGACAGTAAACCCCGTCCATTCTGCCTGCGACCGCGCTGTTGATGAGTGTCGAGTCCTCGATTGTGAAGAGGTCAAGTTGCAGTGTATCGGAGGTGTCGACCATGATGTTTGTCGGTACAAAGCAAAATCAAAAATGGTACGAAGTAAATGGGAGGCGAACTCTGGCAGCTCCTGGTTCTCTACAGCCGAAGCGACCAGTCGACTACTCAGCGACAGCGTATGGCTTGGTAAAGCGTACCCATGCGAGGCGAGGAATATCCACATTGGGTGGTGGAGGTGGCGTAGTATCTGCAATTGCGCAGTCATTTCTTGGCGCAATCAATGCATTCGAGTCCTACAGAATGGTCTTGTCATTTAAAAATCAAGTTTCGTGTGATGATGGGCTAGAAATATGGATCATTCTTCTGTTGAAGACGCCAGCGTTGCTGAGGATTATATGAATGCGTCGTTGGAAAAAATCAGTGGCGCATTGACAGCGCAACATTGTGTACAGTATTTTATCTACTGACCACTGAGTCGCCCTGCCGCTGTGTTTGTGGATACAAAAATCGTGCTCAGGCAAAGAAGACGATCAAGTACAATAATACGATCAGTGCGCTCACGCAAGCTGTTGGCATTCAAGGTCGAGATAACTTCTTCTGGATACTGATTTCTGTCTTCGCGGACTATTGAGTCAGTAGTGTCTGGACATTTTCATAATGCGACCGAAAAGTTTAGGTGGATGAGCGTGAGAAAGGGGTCGTCATCATGAATATTACGTGCTGGCCACTCACTTTGGAGAGCACCTTCTCAATGCAGCTGCCAACATATCTAAGTGTGGATTGCTTGCACATAAATGCTAATACACAGAATAAACAGAGGCTTGAGCACAACTTCCAAATCGAAACTTATGCAATTGAGGAAAAAAACTATAGGGACGCACGAAAAGAGGTCTACAAAGCATATCGATGTACACACTCAAGCAACTCGATTCCCACGAAAGCTGCACAGTCACGAATGAGTTCGCAGCCCCAAAACGCAGTCGCAGGTCATGCCACTTGGGTAGTGAGTGACTCGTGTTGCCGCTGCTTAGTTGCGCAGACGGCTCTTGACAATCGTGACATCGCTCGTCGAGTACTTGCAGAGCGAGCCCGAGGGTCCGTCGCCCAGCATGGTGGGCTCGCCCGACGTCGCGCCCTGCGACCACTGGCACACCTTGAC
>JAADVF010000569.1:0-19171 GCA_023334555.1 Elongisporangium undulatum | reverse complement strand
TCCGACGCCGAAAACCTTTCATAGGATGTCTTGGACGTTGCTTGAGTCGCAGGATCAATCATATTCGAAACCTGGCGATCCAGACGATCGATTTCTTGAGAGCAAGGCAGGCATTGCTTGATCTAAATCGGCAAACGAAGAATACATGCGTTAATTAGGTCCAGCAAACCAGTGTTTCCATGCACACGTACCAGATCTTGTGCAGTTTCGTGCGCATTCGGCAGCAAGGCGAGCGCATCGACGATGAGGTCGATCGAGTCTCGAGTTTGGTCTCGCACTTCTTCAGC
This sequence comes from Elongisporangium undulatum, assembly GCA_023334555.1. Classification (NCBI taxonomy): domain Eukaryota; phylum Oomycota; class Peronosporomycetes; order Pythiales; family Pythiaceae; genus Elongisporangium; species Elongisporangium undulatum. The sequence goes on along the minus strand of JAADVF010000569.1, from coordinate 18,884 downwards.
GCTCAGCTGGCTTAGCCAAGCAACGAGCGCCTGGCGAGAGTTCTTCAGCGGCGGAGTCAACTCGCGTGACGTCGACACCTCTTGGAATTGCCGCCAAAGGCTGCTGTCCATTGCTCAACCTGATCGAGAAGCAGCTACTTCGAAAGTGAAGAAGCAGTTGATTCCTCGTTGGCAACTGTAGGCTCCGAAATTATGTACAGTACCCAACTGGATCACGATATTCACAACGAAAAAACGGAATTTCAGGAGAAGACGAATCAAAAGCAACGACAAACTTCCACGACGTTCAAATTGAAAGAAGCGCTTTACATAACGATGCAGGACCCACTGTTCGCGGCAGCGTCCGAAGGTTCATCTTCCGCGTGCTCAGCCTCGCCGGTCATCTCCACATCCTGGAGCGGATACTTCTTCCGCTGCTCTTCTTCCATCTAAACAACCACACAGACTATGAGCACATTTGGCCTAGGACAAGTCGCGATAAGACATCAATACAGCTTCACAAACCTGCTCCTGCGTGAACAAAAACTCGCCAGGAACCGTGTAAATATCACCGTCGTCGTAGGCCATCGAGTACATGCCTTCGTCCAGCAGCTTTGTGACTTTGCCCCGATTGAACTTGGACTCGGTCTCGCTCACGCTGAACTTGGTGTACAGAATTGTACCGACAGCAAACTGGTGAGGCGGTGTGCCCTGATTCGTTCCCGAAGACGCGATGGCTTGTTCATACGCAGCCGTAGCTTGCGAATCAACAGTCATGGCGATATCACCATCAACCCTGGTCGCCGTGGCAGAATCGACTCCTTGGTGCGTCACAGGCGAGTACATCACGGAGGCGTTCGCAGCAGAAACCGCGGGCACAGGGTTCGCTGGAACCTCAGTTTGATCAGGGACATTCGTGACATCAATAACTTGTTGTTGCGAGGGCGTCGTATCAGCCGTCGTCGGTGCAGCCGCATCATTCTCTATTGCTGCATTGCGCTCGGATTCCATAGCGTCCACGAACTGCTGCATGACCTATACAGTGACATCAAGTTTTAAATTAGTTTGAGTGTCTTCAAGCAACAACCACGAGGTATATGAAGGCATACCTCACGCACGGGTCCACTGAGCTGCTGCCACAGCTTTCCGTACTCTTCAATGAGCACAGTCCAAACGCTGTGTGGAAGGAGGTTGCGCTTGCCCTTCCAAAGGCGGCTTTGCGTTTCTGCAATCTGCATCATTGTTTGCATGGACTTGGCGATCAATCCGACAAACTCGTGGATCCGCTTCTCGATGTCTTCCTTCTTGATCGGCGCCGAGTCCCCGAAATACTCTATGTGCGTGGTCAGCTTCTCTTCCTGCTCCTTCTGCTCCTCGTGCGCTTTAGCCTGTTGGATCGAGTGGAACTGGTAGTATTCCAACGACGCGCTCGTGAGCGATGGGATGTACTTGATCAGAGCTGATGTGGCTTGGAATCCCGCCATCTTTTGAGCTTCAATCACCTGCTGCAAGATGACCTTTACGACATAATCCCCACAGTCAAACAGAATCCCCACTATGATCATCAAGCCATGTAGCTCCCACCTCTAGTGCTCGCTCTCGCTGCTGGCGAACGCTCTTCAGAAGACCGACCATGCTCTCATAAAAGCTCAAGGCCGACTTCTCATTGACCATATTCGCCTGGCAGCGCTGGATCTTCTCATCACAATCGACGCGAGCCTGCCGCAGTGCAATAACTTCATCATCCATCGAGTTTACCACTTCCGTGTACGCCTGCAGCTCGGCCGAGGCTTCGATTTCACCGTCTTGAATCAGCTGATCGCGTCGTTTGTAGACAATCTCACGGATCTGCAGCGTGCGGGTGTCCTTGACCTGCTTGGCCTTCTCGACCAAGCTGTCGCCACTCTCGACTTCGCCCTGGCATTCAATCACTCGCTCAAGAAAACGGTCGGACAGCGATTGCAACTGCGCTCGGATCGCTCGGTCCAGGGCTCGGGTCTCTGCCACCGCGCCCTTGAACCAGGCAATGCGCTCCATATACGCTGCACTGGCCTGGATGATGCTGTCAATCGCTTTCTTTGATGCCACGGAGCGTGCATGCGCACTGTTGGACGCCGCCTTGGTCGCCAGCTCGACCATTTCCAACACCTGATTGTCCAGTCCTTCAGTAACCTCGCTGGACGGTGCACATCGCTTGATCTATTTTGCATATACAACAGCAATCAGTCCATCAGGATCGCGTCAATACAGTGATTCACATGAATGGCTCACGTACCACATCTTGAGCCGACTCGTGGACGTTGGGCAGCATGGCCAGTGCATCCATGATCATGTCAATCGAGTTTCGGTTCTGAATGCTCACGTCTTCGCCCTGGAGATGGTTCAGCCAAGTCGCCAGCGCGCTGCAAGAGTTGTCCAAGTGGTATGACAGTTCCAGCGATGCCGGCACCACCTGGAGGTGTCGCCAAACGTCATCCATCCAGTTGGGGTCGCGCTTCACGAGACTGCGGCGGTCTTCAACCGTTCGCTCCATCAGATCGCGCACCGCCACAGAATCCGATCGCACAACGCTGGACTGCTGCTGCAATGACGGTTGCGGCGTGTCTTGAGCCATTAGATTCCGCTGCGAGAGCTCCACATGCACGGCGGGCGCTTCGCTCATGGTCGTGTCTTGCGACGTCGCGCTCGAGTACTGTGTGGCAATCTGTTGCGTGGGCTGCGAGAAGCTCATGGCATTGCCATTGGCCGGCTCTGCGTTCTCCTGGGAGTTCTGCAGGCGCAAGGAGCGCGGCCGCTTGGCTGCATCCTGCATCATGTCATCGCCGGGGCGCTTACTGCTGGATTCCGGCAGCGGCTGCGAGGCAGAGATGCTCAGCTGCATGCTGCCGCGCGACAATCGACGCCGCTCTTTCAGGTACTGGATCGCTTGCGCCGTGTTGTTGGCATGCATGCGCATGGCGTGCACGAGCTCCTGCGGCGGGAATGGATGCCCGGGGAACTCGTAGCGCACCAGCAGCTCCAGCTCCTGCAGCTTGGCCTGGCTGACCCCAAAGCTCTGCGGACCCGAGGAGGCCGGCTGCGCCAGGATGTCCCAGGACGGGGCCTCGCTGTCGTCGCCTCCGCCCATTCTCTATTGACCCGTTGCTTGCCTTAGTGGTTCTCTCAAGACCCAGGACGGCGGAAAGTAATTTATGAGTAACTTACACATTTGAATTTGTTTCTTTCGTTTTTATTACTTCGCTGGTCAAACAGAGGAGGAAGGATCGGGCCCATCATCTTCAGTCGTCGTCCTCTTCCAAGGGCGGCAGGTCGTGGCCCGTGGCGCCTTTGACGGTCCAGGCGTCTTCCATCGGCTGCCGCTCCAGCTCCAGGATCATGTACTGGCCCTTGCACAGCGAGCCTACGGTTGTCCCCAATCGGATTGAGCTGGCCGTTTGGATGGATACCAGAGGAAGTCATGTACCTGTGAAGACTATCGGCAGCTTGGCGTAGGGTGGCTGGGACTCGCTTCCGACGATCTCCAGCAGTGGGAACTCTTGCAGTGTGGACTCCTGCAGACACACAGTGAGTCACCAGTGGGTTAGATGAGTGGGCGAGACACAAATCACAACAGAGCAGCTACCTCTGCTCGAAGCGACGAAGAGCGAAGGACAACAAAAGCGCACGAGGTTTAGTCGCTCGTGCAGACAGCAGACTTAGAGGATAGACGTACCAGCTTCCGGCAATGCGACTGCTGCAGACGCATCGCGTAAGACAAGAACCAGCTCGTACCCTTCGCACGGATTCTTCCCTGCGTCGCGAAGTCTACAATGTCAATGCGAAGAGAAGTCAAAACACGCCTGTATGCGCAGCGGTAATGCCATTAGCAACGCACCGATTGTACTGCAGCTCGCTCATGACGCCCACGCCGCCCGCGAGTTGGCTCTCGCGCGTGTGGACGTTGAGCGAGTACTGCGTCAAGGTCGGCAGTGCGCCGTCTGCGCGCCGCGTCGTCGGCGGGTCGCTCTGCGTACGACAGAAACGCGACGGTCATCAACCTCCCCCACAGGCGTTTCATCGCGATACCCATGCGTACGTCCGCACCTCGCCGGGCACGTAGACAACTCGGCACACGATCATCTCGAGGCGCGAGATGAGCGCCATCATGTCGCCTTCCGCGGCCGCCACGCTCTCTAGCGTATCGTAGGCGCGTGGCTTGACGAAGCCTCCGCTCACGAGCACGGCGTCCACATTCGCATGGTCCGAGCAGACCAGGAACTCGCACAGCTCGTTCACGCGCCGGATCTGGCCGTCCAGCCCACTCAGCAGCAGCAACTTGAGCGAGCTCATTTGCCGATCGTACTTTAGTGAGCATCCGTGGGACGATGGGATGCTGGTACCACCATCCCACCTTCGCGCAACATTGCGCATCTATTATTCGCCCCAGAAACAGGCCAACGCAAGAAGATTCCGTGCCAACTCATGCACCGGTTTGTTGTATCTGTTGATGCCATGGATTATCAGCCCTCCGGCCTCTTATGGCCACCAGCGCGCTCTCTCCACCGACGCCCCGTTTACCCTCGCGCCACATCCGCCGATTCCTTGCTGATGGCGGATCCCCTTCCCTTTCTCCGCCGCATGTCAGTCCCGAGTGACTTGCTGGGCCAATCCCCATCCCCAGATCCGTTCGTTACCTAACGGGGGACCCCTTGGTTCGACGGGGCACATGCTGTGCCACCAGCTGCCGTCCCACCAGGTTGCGTCAAACCGCAACCTTTCTGTACGGTTGGCCCACCTGGCTGACCGTACACATGCGACTATCCACTGCTCGCTCAGCGGTTGTGGGCTCGTTTCGGCTTGTGGCACGAGCGTTTGGCGCTCCTGGTACAACCTGAAGCGCCATTCGCAGAAACTCCTTCCGATGAACCCGGCGCAGTACATCATGGCGCGCATGCGCACGTGCCGGGCGGCGCTGGACACGGACGTGATCCAGCACCACGAGACCAAGGCCCAGCTCAACTCGTGCTTCTCCTCGGTCGGCAGTGCCACGCACCGGTACCACGGCGACGACGCCGTGGGCTACGGCCCGGGGTTCATGGTCGTGGCCGACGGCGTCTCGGGCACCATGAAGGCCTCGGGCGTGCTGGCGCGCGTGCTCGTGGCCGAGACCCTGGCTGCGCTCACCAAGCTCAAGAAGCGCGCACGTAGCGACAGCAAGGCCATCACGAGCGAGGAGTTCGTGGCCTGTATCCAGAGCGCGACCAAGAACGCGCGCAAGTCCACGCGCCGGAAAGGCCGACTGGATTCCACCATCACGGTCGTGTACTTTGACGAGATCGCGCGGCAGATGTTCGTGTTCACGATCGGCGACTGCAAGTGCGTGCTCGTGCGGGACGGCAAGGTCGTGTTCGAGAGCGACTCGATCATATACGATTTCAACGTGCCGGCCGTCGTATCCAGCAACCACTCGATCAACTATGTCGCGGACGTGCACGTCGAGGCGTGCGCCTACGAATCGGGCGACGTCTGTCTGCTCTTCTCGGACGGCGTACATGACAATTTGTACGTGGACCAGGTGCTCGAGTGCGTGCAGCCCAATGGGCCCACCACCACTGCCGTGGCCTCTACGACAACACCGCCGGTCGTGAACGCTGAAGAGATCGCGGCCAACACAGTCAAGAAGGCCAAGGCCACGTTCACTGACAGTGACGAGTACATCCCGTTCGCGGTCTCGGCCGCCAGCTTCTGCCGCGAGGCCGTGGAGGAGCTCAAGATGAGCAAGTCGGTGACCCCGAGCGACTACGAGTCCTTCAGCTCCCAGTGCGCCAAGATCCCGGCCTGCGAGATCACGCGCCCGATCTTTGGCCGCGAGAAGCGCGTGCGGCAATTGGCCTTTTACAGCGCGTCCAATCTGTTCGCATTCGCGCACAAGAAGCAGGGCAAGCGCGACGACATCTCGGTCTGCGCGGCTGTGCTGGCCTAGCGTCTGCCTCCCTCTTCATCCCTTGAACTATCTCTTAATAACATATTTAGCGTATTTTATTATCATGAACTCTCGAGCTCATTCCATTCTGGAGCCATTCTTGCCATCAGGCGTTTGCATGGAGTTACCTATTACCAAAACAAGGTACATAGGGAAAATGGCGCCATGGCAGCTTGGCTTGACTGGTGTATGGCAGCTGGCCGTATGGCACCGTGTTTTGGGACTGGTAGCTCTTGACCAGTGAAGAGCTTCACATTGGCATTCCCAAAAGCACAGAGGCAGCCCAGAGACATCATGACGAAGCGTGGGCGCAAGGACTTCCGCGGCAAGGCCAATAAGAAGACCCGCAGCGAGAACGGGGCCCCGGTGGACAACCGCGTGGACAAGTTCGGCGAGTGGGTGTACGACAACGAGAAGTTTGTGCAGTACTACAAGGTAAGCCGAGGCTCTGGCTAGCGTGTGTGTTGTGGTTAAGCGCTGCGTCTGCTGCTGGTGCTGACTGCCTCTGTGGCTGTCTATCCTTAGGCCCAGAATATCCTGAGCGAAGCCGAATGGGCTGACTTCATGAAGGCCCTCGCCACGCCGCTGCCCACGACCTTCCGCATCAACAACTCGTGCCCGTTTGCCGAAAAGTGCGTTGACTCTGGCGCAATCAAAGCACTGGAACTGCGTTGTCTGACCTTTTGATATGGCCATCTCTGCGTAGAATCCGTGAGCGCATTGCCGTCGATTTCAAGTTCGACGGTCTGGTCGTGGATGATGAAGAAGTGGCGCCCATCAGGTTGGTACCAATTAGGCTCTCATTATGCGTTTATGTTGAGGTCCACAAGACTCACCGCCACTGTGAACTGCAGCAACATGCCGTGGTACCCGAACGAGAAGGGCTTCCAGTGGTCGGTCGAGCGCCGCCGTGTGCGCAAGCTGCCCATTCTGGCCGAGTTCCAGAAGTGGCTGGTCGAGCTGTCCAACAGTGGCAGCATCACGCGCCAGGAGGCTGTGAGTATGATCCCGCCGCTCATCCTCGATGTCGAGCCGGAGCACAAGGTGTTGGACATGTGCGCTGCCCCGGGCTCTAAGACCTCGCAGCTGCTCGAATCGCTGCACGCGCAGGAGCAGCAGACTGGCAAGGCGCCCACGGGCATGGTCGTGGCCAACGACATTGATATCAAGCGTGCGTACATGCTCGTCCACCAGGTAAGACAGCGCTCTACTATTGCGCGAATGTGATGCGAGCATCCGTCTGACCCCATCGCTCTTGTGACTATTAGTCCAAGCGTATTGGCTCGCCTGCGCTTGTGGTGACGTGCCACGAGGCTCAGAAGATCCCGTTCCTGGGCGAGTCTGAAGTAGACAAGGCCCAGGGATTCTTCGACCGCGTGCTGTGCGATGCTCCCTGCAGCGGTGATGGCACGCTGCGCAAGAACCCGATCATCTGGAAGCACTGGGATGCCAAGAACGGCATGGCTCTTCACCCGGTGCAGCTCCAGGTCTCGAAGCGCGGTGCTTCGCTGCTGAAGGTCGGTGGCTACATGTGTTACTCCACGTGCACGTTCAACCCGTTGGAGAACGAAGCCATCGTGGCCGATATGCTTCGATGGTCGCAAGGATCACTGGAGCTCGTGGACGTGGCGGACCGTTTGCCGCTGCTCAAGCGCCGACCTGGCATCTCGACTTGGAAGGTGCTGGATTCCAATCTGACTGAGTACAAGTCGATGGAGGAAGTCGAGGCCGCTCTCGAACAGGACGACAAGGAAGCGCGCAAGAAGCAGATCTGGAAAATGGGCAAGATCTCTGCCACCATGTTTCCTCCGACTACTGAGGAAGCCAGCCGCTTCAACCTAGACCGATGCATGCGCTGCGTGCCTCAAGACGAGGTGAGTGTTGATCAACTGAAGCTGCTGTTTTCCAGTGTGAACTAAAGACCGGAAATGTTGTTGCCCCTTGTAGAACACCGGTGGTTTCTTCATCTGTCTGTTCAAGAAGGTGGCACCGACGCCTGAAGAGGTGGAAGAGCCCAAGCCCAGTGCTAGGAAGGACCGAACTGCCAAGCAGGATGCTAAGACAGAGGACGCCAAGGTGGAGGATGTCAATACTGAAGATGCCAAGGCGGAAGAAGCCGCTGTTGCTGACGCTGCCGTGAAGGACGAAGCCGACACGCCGTCCGCTGAAGAAACGACCACCGCTGCTGCTGATAACGCGCCCAAGCGACCTCGTCGTGAGGACCGTCGCCGTAACAACACCAGCAAGGGCGAGGAGTACGTGGCGTTCCCGGCCGAGGACTGGAAGCAGCTGCAGGCCCACTACGACATTGACGCTTCGTTCTCCCCGGCGCAACTGATCACCCGATCGGACGATGCCAAGTCGGTGACGTTTGTGACCAAGAGCATCACCATGGAGCTGCTCAACGACATGAAGTCCAAGAAGTACAAGGTCGTGTACGCTGGTCTCAAAATGTTTGAACGCAACGAGACCACGAACGGCGGTCGCGTCTACCGGCTTTGCCAGGCCAGCATCCACCACATTCTGCCCTGCATGGGCCTGCGCAAGGCCAAGGTCTCAGCCAAGGAGCTGCAGATGATGCTCGAACGCGTCGGTGACCTGCTGGACTTTGATGAGTTCGAGCCGGCCACGCAAAAGACGCTGGAGGACACACCAATTGGCAGCATTGTGTGCTCACTGGATCAGCCCAACCAGTCCATGGTCGAGTAAGTATTACTGCCCTGTTGACTGTCCGCCAGTATGCATTCTAATCCTCTGTGTGCTTCTATAGGAAAATGGTGCTCAATGTCGTGGTGTGGCGTGGCCGCAACTCGGTGAACGTCATGACGGCCAAGGCCGACGTGGTCGTGGTGCTCTCGGCCATGAAGGAGCTGAACCTGTACGACGCGAAGGTGCGCGAGGACGTGCTCGCTGTCAAGCAGCGCAAAGACGCCGAACGCGCCAAGCGAGACCAATTGGGCGAGATCGACAACGAGTAAGCTCCCGCCATCCAGATCCAAGTACATACACTTTCCTTCTACAGATAGATACGCGCGTCGCAACCTCTCTCTCTTGGTCCCTCCCCTGTTCTCTGTTGGCAAAATAGGTTTTTCCCTCTGGTATAACGAAAAACCTCGGTAGCGACCCACCGACCCAACTGGAAAGAACGACAAAAAAGGAACGACCGACCCAAGAGAGCTCCTGGCTGCCTGGGCCGTCGCGCACTCGCGCCTTCTCCTGCTGCTCGCTGTGACCCCGCTTGATCCCAGGTCCGTTGGTGCACAGATTCCCACGCGGCAGCTTTTGCTGCTGCTGCGGAAGCGCAGTCCTCCTTGCTGCGGCCCTCGGCACTGCCAGGCCCGGGGGGACCGTTTTTCAAAGAGTCATGGGCAGTTTGGTCCGACCTTGATGTGATCTTAGGCGGCGCCTGGTCACTAATGCCTCTCGTGTGTGTGTGATCGTAAGGGCAGATAGGAAATGGTGGTAAGAAAGAGAGACTGTGCGCCTGCGACTCAAGTGAACGCACTGGACTGTCTGGCGGTCGTCTCGACCGAGCAGCTTCAGACCAAGTACGTTTGGGTGGCGTTGCAAATCCCCAAAGATCGCACCATGTTCCATGAGCGCTAATGGCGCCTCGTGCTGCTTGACAGCTCGACTGCGACGCGCGTACGCCAACGCGATGAGAGTGACGAGAGCGATTCCTCGGGTGCTGGTGAGTACGGCAGACGAGACCACGTAGAGCGTTCGACAGTTGAGCTGGCTGAAATTGCAATGCTGCCTGACAGACTCCCACGAGGACAGCTATGGCGGCATTGGACGCAAAGCCATTCGCTCGTGGTCCAATGCGAGATTCACGAGCGACGAGTTGATCGCTTCCAGTCTCGCGGGGCTGCGCGAGTCCGACGACGATGATGCCTACCGCTCGAGCAAACGGCGTCGCGTGCGCTTTGAAGCCAACGGCGGCGGTCAAGACGCGTCAGTTTTCGCGCCACGCTGCCGTGCGGAGCAAGACGGCCACGCTATTTCGCAGTATCTGCAGCAGACGATGCAGCAAGTGGCCAAGCTGAATCTCGAGCTCACAAGCTTGGCGCCCATGATTTATTCCAGCGGCTTCTTGTCCTGCGACCAGCAGCGGGGCCACAGGCCAGCATCGCCCCAGCCATCGGTGCAATATGGCTCTGACTCTGGTCAGGGAGAGGTCTTGGCAGAGACACAGCGCATCAACGCCACGCTGGAAACCTTACTCCACCGAATGCTGGTTCCTTTGGCGACCGCATCGCCACAGTCTTTCCCATCACTATCCCAGGCTTCGACTACCGCGCAGCCTGAGATCGAGCTGTTGCATCAAGTGCATGCGCAGTTACTGACTTTGGAAGCGCATTTGCGTGGCTCCGTCGGCTTTGACTTGTTCGTTGTACGTATGCGTCCGATTCTGGAGTCGCTGTGGAATGCATGCCGCTCCAATGTGGATCAAGCGCAACGCCATAAACAAATGGTCTGGAAGGCCAAGGCTGAGGGTATTTACAAACAACTCAAGTCCGCGCTACTGAATTCCAAAGGCAACAGCTCCTTGGCAAAGCAGTTACTGGATACGATGGAAGATGCAGACAAGCTGGTGTTTGATCTGGAGAGAAACGAAAGTATCGATGACAATGATACCAGAGAGCAGCCACTGGTAAATGCGGTAGCAGCCTTGCGTAGCGCATTCTACGAAATGGAGGCGCGTCGGTGGAGTAGCCAGGCAGCGGTCGACATGGAAAGCACCCAATCGTCGGATATGCCCGACAATGTCGTTGATCCTTCAGCTTCAACCACTACAGCCTCAGGTACGCTCAAATATTATACCAGCGATCTGCAGACATCAGTCAGCAAGACTCACTCTTGTATTTGCCCAAAAAACCATAGCCACCAACTCACAGCAGCCAATACAGACACCAGCTACGATCTCTGACACGAAAGCTGCAAGGAAAGTTGTGAGAACACCCAAGCAAGCGCAAGGCAAGATCCCCAGACGAGTGCATGAAGCGCCACTGCCCAAATCAGTGAAGCGGAAGAACGCCAAACTAGTGACTGCCGCAGCTCCTGCCAAGTCTGTATCTGTACAAGCCAAAACGACCGATGCATCTGGAAGCAGCTCCAGTCCAACGAAAGCAACTCGCAGGTCCACGCTGAGTATGGGCGCTCTTGCGGCACGAGATGCAACCAAAAGCACCAATGCCCCACCTGCGAAGAGCAATTATGCTACGCGTGGGCGTTCAGCTGCCGGAGCTCCTCAAGTGTTGATCAGCTCACGCGGAGTTCGTAGCGCCAGTGGTTCATCAGGCACTGCATCTGAGAATCGGTCGGGAACTAGTGGGTCGGCCAAGCAAACCCAACGAGGTCCTGATTCCCCAGTGTTCGCCAGCACTGGAGCAATGACTGCTGTTGCAGCTGGTGGCGCTATTGGTCAGAAGGAATCTCACTCTGATGGCCCAATCACTATCAATGGTAGTCAACGCCAAGGTCTCACACCTCTTGCTGGAGGACATGCAGCGTCTCCTTCTAGTCTCGTGTTCTCTGTGCTGCCGAAACCACGGGAGATCCTCCCAAGAGCAGACACGACGCTGAAAGAGCATACTCATGCTAGAAACTCGAGCGTGACATCAGTGAGAGTGGACTCTGCGTCATCGGCGGATGCGAGCTCTGGGGAAAGAGCTGGATCCACACCCAAGCCAGCCCCACCGCAATATTTCCCAGCCATGAACGTCCATCCGAGTCAAGTGACGTCGCTCAAGGTCACCGCTGATGACTCTCATATGATGAGAGAAGGCATCAATGTGTCAATTCCATCAACAGCCTTGCCGCTTCGGCCAGTGGGCTGGTCTGACCTTGCAGCAAGTAGTAGTACGGATGACGACAGTGAACCGAAAGAAAACGAGGCGTTCGCGACCAACACCAAGCGCATTCCACCTGCGAGCTCGCGCCGACGCGGCCGCCTTGCTGGCTGTGCTGTCTGCTTGAAGAATAATTCGTATCACGCGCTTTTACTGTGCGACAACGAATGCGGGCGAGGTAAGAAACGCAGTCCTCCCTGGTCTCGTGTCTGTTGCACTTATTAAATTGTTACTGGACGCTTAGAATACCACACGTTCTGTCTGGACCCCAAACTGGACAAGATCCCCGAGGGGGAATGGTATTGCCCCGAGTGCATCCAAGAAGAAGGCGTGAAGGACCATCAGATCTTCAAGTGCTCGGCTCTAAACTGCTGGAAGATCACCGGCGCGAAGTACTGCTCGTTGCACCGCTGCCGCCACTCCAACTGCTTGAATCGACTTAAGGCCGCAGGCTTTTGTCGCCGCCACGAGGCGCATCGTGCACAGCCAAAGAAGCTACGACCGCGGGCAGCAGCACCGGTGGTCGGAGATCCAGCGCAATCGGGGAACCTGAAGGACGAGGAGCTCAGCCGAACGGAATTAGTGCCTCGAGTGGATCTGCGGTCCGACGGGCGACTGGCTGGGACGGCATCATAACTGCGTTCGGTGAAGAAAACCTTATTCCATTGCGTCCAACGTGCGCCGCTAATTATAAGCCCAGTGCGTTTGTCTCAATCCGAAATAGCCTTCTCCGTGCAATCACGTGTGTGTATGGGCTCTGGGCTGCTTGCTTCTTTTGCTATTTTGGCTGCTTCACCTCATTCCCACTCTTGACGAGAACGTCATGATGCACAAATCCATGCACAACACCATGCCGGAGCGCCCAGACTCGCCCACGTTCACCTGGTAAGCATGGAGCCACATTGGCAAGGAGTTGTGGTGTGTGACGAGATGTAAGCTGCGTCGTGACAATAGCGAAGTGTGCAAGATCTCGGTCCGCTCAGCGCAGAAGCTGCTGGATCATGTGAACTTCTCGCCACTGCACAAGGCAGCACTGGAAGGCAGCAACAAGACGTGCGATGCGGCGCCACTGACGCCCTCCAGCAAAGCCAAAACGACCGCGCAGCGACTGATCATCTACGACGGCACGAAGCTCTTCTGGCGGATCAACGAGACGCTTGAGATCTGCATTTACGAGGATGCAGGGGCCAACAGCGTCACGATCACAGCGTTCCAACAGCAATCCGCCGAGGTACTCCAGCCCAATTCCGGTTGTTTGCTCACTCTTCTGACGGGCCGCTGTTATCTCTCCTGTGTCAGCAAATCCCGCCGATTCTGCTGGATCTGTGCTGCCTGATGAAAGCGCTTGGGCTGCATGAGCAGCACAACCACATGCATGCGCCTAGCAAGAGCAACTCGAGCGAACTGGTGAGCAAGTACCTGCTGGCTCGGCTGCAGGCCAAGAAGGACCCGCGAGGCAGCATCTCGCTATTCCTTCACAAGCTGCACGAGCACGAGACGGACCCAGCGCTTCTGCTTCTGAACGGGCATGGCTCCCATGGTCATCTCCACAGTCACCACGGGCTGCCCACGGATCTCGCTGTGCGTCGTCGCCACACGATCGACGACGTCAAGGAAGCCCAGAAGGAAGTGCGCGATGCCGCCGTGGAGCTCAAGAAGGCCCGTGTGCAGGCTGAGAGTCTGTCCAACATGGCGCGGCTCTCGCTCGAGGCCTTCTCGAAGCGCAACCAGCCCGAGGTCTCACGCAAGAAGTCCGAATGGCTGCGCGCCTATGACCGTGTGACGCTCAAGAACGCCGTGGACTACAACAAGATGTTTCTCCAGAAAGACCACGAGGAGAAATAGGATAAAGCCAAGTATCGCCATTAAATATTGCAGCAGCACCATGCATCCTATCTTGATCCTTCTATTCACGAATGCTCCACCTTTCGTTGTCCGAGAACCAACGCAATAGAACGAACGCTTGCAAGCCCAAGCATTATATTGGCAATTACAAGCGCGGATCGGTCCACGTAGTGAGCCGGTTGATGTGGTCGATGAAGAACACGCGGCCCTTGTCGTCCACTTTCTCCTCCCAGCCCAGGGGCAGCGACTTGGCGCGTGGGGACGCCGACGGAAGAGACTCATCGTTCCTCTCTGGGTTGCCTTCGGCCTCGCGCTTCTGCTGGTGGATGTACTGGAGCAGGGCATCGCAATAGGCGTCGCGCACCTTGTCATCAGCCACGTTGAGCCGTGGGGTCGTGGACTTCCACGGCAGCTCGGACTGCTGCTGTTGCGGCGAATGCTTGGCCAGCGACAGGATATTGGGGGGCTTGGGTCTGTCCGTTTGCAAGCAAGAGCCTAACGTGAGAGAATATATCCCATAGAGTCCCTGACGGAAACACTCACGATCGGATGCGAATGTGAATGCCTGGCGAGATCTTCTGCGTGTTGGGATGCATGGCTGGGAAGTTGGTGGTCACGGTGCTTGCGTGCAGCCGCTCGTCTTCCTGCATGGGCCAAATAGGCAGAGGGAATGAGCCAAACTGACATCAAGTGTTGGCTAGAGACCAGAGTCTGACGCACTCGTGTGTGGTAATCGGTGATCCGTCGGTTCATGTGCGCAATGCGCAGCTCGTGGGCTTCTCGCTCGTTTTTCTTGCGCCGCTCGAACGTGCTCAGGATCTCACTGCGCGTCTTCCTGTGATACGAGCGAGTGGGTTTGAGTGGCTTTACTAATAGCAAAACACAGCATCGAGAGGCAGTTGGACGTACGTGACGTTCCCTACGACGATCTCATCCACTGCCACAACAGACACATAAGCGTGAGGGATGCGTTCAAGCCACTCCTCCTTCCATTGTACGCCAATACATTTGGGGTCGCCCTTGTCCACCGTGGACGGCGTGTTCTTGAGCACGTGCTTGAAGCGCCGCAACTCGGCCTGCGTCTGGTACCGGCCTCCAGCATTGCGCTCGTCAAACGTGCAGAAACCTGCGTGCATACCGACTGGCAGACGTGGGCCCGATAGGATAGCTTCCGGACTAAGGACCACAATGCTGAACGTTAAGTAAAAATAACTAAGACCGTAGCTGGACCTTCCTGATTCTCCATTGGCATTCCGTCGCGAATGGAAGACCGTCCAGACTCTGATGCAGAGCTCAAGCCCTTCGAGCTTCCTCTGTACACGCCAGAGTACAAGGCGCGAGGTAGTCGAGACGCGATCGTCCGCAATGGCCACGCATCATGGTGCGATTTCTCCAGTTCCCAGACAGTGGCTTCTCTTGTTGTAGTAGTCCTAATGGTTTACGTCCGTAGGAAGCGCTTCGCTCACAAGCAAGCGCTGTTGTATCTTCCAGACCGATCTCCGATGGTAGATTTCAGTGCCCGAGATCGCTCTCGCCATCTCTGGACTCTGAACGAGATCCATGCGTTCGGGGAAGTCGTGGAAGACCGAACGCAGGCGATGATTCTGGCACAGGAGCAGCTCCTGCTCTTCTGGCACCGCTCGGCCATCCAAAAGCAGAGAGTGGTCCGTGGCTTCCTAGCACGGCAACGCATTGCTCGGCTGCGAGCCGCGCTAGATCAAGCAGCAGCCGATATCGCGGCTGCACGAGCGTTCGCTCGCCTCTGCAGAGAGCAGGAACATGCTGTGCGAGCCATCCAGCGAGCGTACCGAGCGCATTTGGCTTATCTAGCCTATGTAGACTCCTGTGCGCGTTGCTTGCAGCGGTCGCTTCGCTTGTTTGTCTTTCGCTGCCGCCGGTGGCAGGCCTGCCAGCGCATCCAACGCGTGTTCAGACGCTATCGGTTCTGCGTGTACGTGAGTACGCACGTACGCAGGCTCGTGCACATGCTGCACGCTTGCTACCAGCACGAGCAGCTCGAGCAGCTCTCACGCTCGTTCCGTCAGGCGAACCAGCAGCGACTCGACCGTGATCAGGCCCAGCTGTGGGCTCAGCATCCGACCCAAATGGTGCAACTTCTGCGAGTGCGACGACGCCAGAGACAAGTCTCCAATATGCTGCAGCTGCCGGCTGTGGTCCAGACCAAGCGCAGGCCATTGCATGAACCCAGCAGTGTGGTCAAGAGATTGCCCAGCAAAGCACGACAACAGCAGCACACGCAGTCGCTCCCAGCGCTTTGGTGAGGCTCGGATACTCAAGCCAAGATCTTTCCATTGGAAGGACGGACCCGAAACGCCGCGACCTTGTGCGGCAAACCGATCATGAACCAAGACCCAGAGCAAGCAGGTGCATATGCTGCTGATCTTCATGCGTGTGGCTGCTGCACTCGCTCATTTGTTCTGCACGCTTCAGATACAGAGGTGGTAGCCAAGCCTGGCAAGTGGCGTCTGGACTATGGCTTCTGGGATGAGCTGGACGAGCTCTATCACGCGCACGCAGCGCCGAGCAAGCCGAGGCAACCAACAGCTCACGACCGGCAGAGCGATTGGTCTGGGCTCATGATGTGGATCGAAAGATGAGCAGAGCTCTCACAATGAATCTCCATGAACAGGCGGCAGGTGCTACGCCCGCGAACGCTGGCTGCATTCATGGGCAATCCAGCAGCCAAGGAATGTCTTGAAGGGCTCGCTCAAGGGCTGAGCTCACCGACGTCCAATTTCATCATCAGCGTACGTAGTTGCGAGATCCTCAAAGAGATCTTTTTTACTAATGAGATCCGGTCCCTAGGGAGAGCAGGGCACGGGCAAGCGGTCTCTCCTGGGGCTACTGAAGAGCGTGCTTTTGGCCATCGACACCGAGAAGCCCTTGATGTTTGGCTCGCTTGATGCCAGCACAATCGAGTACGAGACCCTAAACGAATCAATACGCCATGGGAAGGGAGAGCTGACGTGTCTGGGATCGTCCCCGCAGGGAGAAGGAGCTGGTGGCCAAGATCAATGAGTTCATCGGCCGCATTGACTTCAAACACGGCGCACCGTCGGGGGCGTACTTGAGCATTGAGAACTTTGACAGGTCCGTCCACTCTTCATCTCTTCACTACCAGAGGCTCACGTGGTTTAATGCTTGTGGCTGGTTGTGCTTGCCTTGTAGGATCTCACCAAGTGTACAGCAGCATGCTCTTCTCCCGCTGTTGGTCGAGGCAAACGCCAAGAACGTCTTTCTGATCCTTCTCGTGCAGCCGGACACGGGTCGCATGGCCGAACAGCTCAAGCAGCTTGCTGTGCCAATGCATTTGCATCATACGACTGCGCTGGAGACGCGGTCTCGGGTGCTTCAAGTATGCGCGGAAGAGCGGGTCGGGTACACGCGCGACGGACTTGAAGCGCTCATGAGTCACTGCAACTTCAGCATCTCACGCTGTCTCAAGCTGCTGCAACGAGTGTTTGTGAGGACCCAATTCATCAGCTCTGCCAATGTGAGCAAGGTCTTGGCTCCTGCATCCTCCAGTGTCGACGCATCGCCAGCCTTGCAACTCGCTCGGTTCCCGTTATCAATCGTGCGCATGAATGAGCCGCTCCGACGCTGCGCCAAATGCACGCTGATCCCGCCGTGCGCTCACATCTCGCTGGAGATGATGCACGACAAGGCGCAGCGCGTGCGCTCGACCTACCAGCAGCAGCGTGGCAAGGAGCGCGTGGATCCAAACGCCGGTGCTGCACTCTGCCCATCCTTCACCAGACGCGGGATTTGCAGCAACATGCAGCGACTGGGGCGATGCAGATACGCGCACCCACTCGAACTCCACGTGATCGACTCCCAAGCGGCACTGGTGAAGCGCTGTGCTGTCCACACACTACCGCTGCCGTGTCTGCATTGTAGCAACGTGGCTCGGCTGGCCAAAGAGCTGCGCAACGAGCAACAGGCCATGGTTCAACTGGAGCAATCGCTTCGCGCTGCCCGATCGCTCGTGTCCGAGCTGGAGCTCAAGCGGTATCTGTTTGTGCGAGACCACGCCAAGGTCTTGAAGTGGGGCTCGGCCAAGAAGGAGTACGACACCAAAGTGGAGCAGATCGATGCCAAGGTCAAGGCAGCACAGGCCGAAGTGGGTCGCGAGAACGAAGACGCCACGCGCAAAGCGCTGCGGATCGCACAACTGGCGCAGGATGTGGAGCGAGGCAAGAGCAAAGGCACAGGCAAGGCGCAAGCAGGACCAGGCATCATTGGTCTCGAGTTAAGCCAACCAATTGCGAGTTAGTACGGCTGCTGCTGCTGGCTACTTACAAACGCAATGGTCTGGCGTTGAGCCTGTTGCTGCGCGTGCTCGTCGGCACGGCGCTTCTGCTCGAGCGCGAGTGCGTCCGTGAAATCGTGCGCGGGAAGGCCGTGCGGGTCGAACACGCGCGTGGGGAAGTTGGACTGCAGCTCGTCAATGCCGAAGTAGTCCACGACCTTTTCCAGAATGTACGGGTTGCGCACGTCCTTCTTCTCCTGCAGACTCTGCTGGAACTTGCTGCCTGTGACTCCGACAGCGTCTGTGTCCTTGGCTCTGGCCTCCTGGCGCTCGATGAACTGCGCAATGCGGGCCTGGGTCTGCTCGTTCGCTGGTCCGACTGGCTCGGCTGGTACGCCCAGTGCACGCAGCGCCGTCTCGTGCTCCTCAAGCAGCTGCGTCTGCTGTTGCTGTGGCTCTGGAACGGCCGCTACTGTGGGCTGGGTCTCTTGCTGGTGGGCGGCATCCTCCTCATCCGACGACGACGCGTAGTGGCCAAGGCCCAGGCTGTTCATGTTGCTGCCGGTGCGCACTTTACCTGCAGCCACAACCTGCGAACTTAACGACCAAATGAACTTCATGGACATAATGCTCAAGGCGATACCCACGGCCATGGCATGCGGGACGAAGACGTGCGCTCCGGAGAGGAACAGTACGAGACCGCACCCGAAGTGATTCATTTGCTGCAGTTGCACGCAGTCGGCGCCGTCGGACTGCCCGAGCCTCTCTTTGGCTAGCTCCACACAGCTCACGTGGCGCCTGACGTGTGATAAAGAACGGCAAAGAGGTGAGCCCGCCAGTGACCTACATCAACTCGACGCGCGCGTAAGCCACAGCAGTGATAGACCGCGCTGGTGGGCAGATGCTGAGCACCTGACCACGCGCAGCCAGTTCTTGGGTCCGTTCCGGCCGTACTACCGCTCAGAGGAGCGATGCG